>JAVDBV010080327.1:0-13961 GCA_032619315.1 Piper longum | reverse complement strand
TGTAAATCACCCAAAATAGATGAACAAAGGCTATTTTATTCAATGACAAATCTAATCTTTCTATTTCTAGACAAGATTAAATCTCTAAATCAATCAATAGGTGGCCAATCTAATGATAGCATTAACGAATAGAATAAAATAGATGATCCAAAAACACAATCACATAAATAAAAATTAATAACCTTTATTAATCCATGCACTAAGTTTCATTGAAAATCCTAGAAAAGAATTTACTCTATAGAATATTCAAATAAACACAAGAAATTCATATGTGATATGAAAGACATCATTAATCACGAAGAAAAATAAATCAGAATAAAGAAAAACTCTTTTGGAGAAAACTAATTTGTCTTCTGATCTAATTCCTTCGTCGTTGCTCTCCTGTCTTTCGAGCCGTCGCTTTCTGCCGTCTAATGTTGTTTTGATAAAACCCTAATTAAGTTTATAATCCATCCAAATCTTTCAAGTGGGGGCCCGCATGCTACAGTATTCGGATCGCTACAGTACCCGACCGAGTCGCTGTTACTGTAGTGACCGAGTTGATGAACAGTAACGGGTTGAGTTGCTACAGTGCCGTCCTTTCGGAATTCACTTTTTCGCGAGATTTCTCTCCAAATTTGTTCCGGATCATTTTCTAACTCTTGTACCTTAATAAAACAACATTAATTAGCACTCTTTACACCAAAATCACAATGATTTCTCACATTATTAATAATAAATAATAAACTCTTAAACTAATAAAACTAAAGTAAAAATAACTCAAAACATGACAGAATTCAACATGAAATGCATAGAATAATAACTCTTTTACAGAGTTATCAGAATACATTTGTTGGGCAATGCAAGTGTTGCATTGTAATAAATTTTAAGAGATTGCATAATTTCTCGATTATTTAATTAAAATAATTTATGCTCTTAACCGTAGATACTCAAAGCAAAGTGCAAAAGATTGTCACTTAAACAAAATAAAAAACCCTGAACAAGGGAATTAATATGAGGAAGTGACACAAACGATTCCTCTACCCTCTTTTGAACATGAGTACAGTAAGTAGTGTACCTTGTTGATTTTGTCATTACATACTCTTCCTTGTCTAATAAGTTATGTGATTATTTGATTCTAACAGGGATGGTAAAAATACTCAAGAAATATGAGAAGAGAACTGGAGCACTTATACGTTTACCCTTCATCCAGAAGGTCTTGCAAGAACCTTTTTTCACAACGGATCTACTTTATGAGTTTGTGAATGAATGTGAAGTTTTGCTAGACAGTCTTTTTGTTTGCGAGGTCTCTGTGTCTGGGTGAGCATTCGAGGCGAAACCCGGAACTGGTGAAGAGAAACCTCTTGGTGGGCTTGAGGAGTTGGCCGAGATTGAACACATGGAGAGTTTATAAATGAAGAGCACCATGTCGGCGTTGCGTTCACTGAAGGAGATCAGAAGCGGTAGCTCGACTGTCAGTGTCTTCTCTTTGCCTCCACTGCAAGGCAGTGGAGTGGAGGATATATGGGACAAGATGAAAGTCCCAGTGTTAGGGCAAACGATTGCTAGCTCTTGAGCATCTTTGACAGATGGCTTGGGATTTTTTTTTCACTGGTAATCGGCAGAATGTTTGTGAAAAGTTACGGGTACTTTTACGAACAAATAACATGTAAAGCATATATACTTTTTGATGCATATGTTTAAATGACTGATCTAGACAATGTAATCTTGATGTCTGATGACATTCTGTTGTCTGTGCGCTGTAGACGTTCAAAGTGAAGCCAATTCTGATCTTGCTTTCTCTTGCGCTGTGCCATATTCAAAGTGTCGATGGCGTGTGTAACCATAGTTCTGGAATTGCCAAGGAACCACAAGAAACAGAGAACGAGTTAAGAATCGTAACGATGTCATCCAAAGCCTTCATGGGAAAACATCATTTGATAGAAGCATATTATACCTTCACTACTATGTTCTATCAAACGGAGCTTAATCTTCATTGGGAACACGTTACGATATTTACTACTACCAAATACTTCATCAAAAGCGCTTCTTAAGGAGGAAGGCGTGACTTGATAATTAAGGAGCTGTTGGTGGAGCCATCAGCATATTGAGATATTAGATGACTGAGTTGTAATATTTGAGCTGAGTTTTGCTCAAATTAGGTTTGTTTGACTTCAAATTCGACCCACCAACTAGTATTAGAATTTTGAATTCGAACTAGGCTTGAGTAAGTTTGATTTACAAATACCTTTATTTTGTATCAAGATAAAATTAGTGTCCACTTGAGTGAATTTTCTTATACCCACAACTTTAGATCAAATAAAATGAATGAGATTAACTTTTATTTCAAAAACAGACAGATGCACTCCATTACTTCTTAAACTGCCTGATTTAAAGGTTGTGGGTTCATTTAAAACCACTTAAGTGGGAGATAAAGCATTCTCTTAATGTATACTTAAATTTAATTTCAAAATTAAGATTCTCAAATGAACATAATTATCCATATAAAATAACATAGTCATGCATTTTCTTATTTAAATATTTTTATATCATATTCTTTTTCATACCTTTAATTAAATGTTTAGAAGAAAACCATACTTATACTCTAATTAAAGCACCAAATTTTATATATATATATATATAAAATACCGAGTTCATGATGAGTTGTAGGGGTTTTAAACCTAGGCTAGGCTTCTTTTTTTTTTGACTCTTGGTTTTTATTGAGTCGAACTATAAAGAGATAAGTGTACGCAAGGATGGGTTTGCGTAAATTTGATTAATTTGTATCCAATTTAAAGTAGGTTTGGATCGAGGATAGAATACATGTTTAGACTAGTTAAGTATATAATATATCCTAAAATATTTAGATAAATTTAGGTTTGGGGTAATCTAATCTTTATGTGATCATAATAGGTGATATTTTATGAATTTTTTTTTAAATATTTCAAATAATATTTTTGTTATTAATTTCTCCCGTTTTACTTTAAAATTTATTTTATTTATATTTTTATTAGATCATATTAGATATGAATCGAATATAGATGATGTAGAAAAAGGAGAAGAGGATGATCTACATTACTACTAGTCCTAAAAATAAAAATCAAATTAAAGAAAAAAAATTATAGATAAAATTAAAGAGGAGGCACACATTTAGATCAATTCAATTTATCTCCAAAAAATTGTCCGTAGAATGAAAGTGACCTTTTATTTATAGGCACATATACTAGTAAAAATATCCTTAAAATACCCTAAAAAATAAAATACTAAAATTATATGACAATCTTTAAAATAATAAAAACAGATAAAATTCTAAACTAATAAACAAATACTATAATACTGGATTCCCTGCATCAATAGATCTGAAAAATAATTTAGATTCATACTGAATATAGATCTGAATATTCAAGTTCGAATATCAAATGCCTATATTATTGCATATATTATCATTATTCCATTCATATCCGATTTGAACCGGGAGCCGAGCCGAGCCGTACCACGAGTTCAACCCGAATCGATTAAAAGAGGCGAACTGGCCGGTTTAATCGGTCCCTCTTCAACCCTACCCCTTAACGCCGGCCATTATCATTTATCAAGCTGCCGTTATTACGTCGCCGGCCTTCGCCGTCATATCGGGCGGCGGCAGGTATTCTCCAACCAGAGACGCGCCGTCCTCTCTGTCTTCCTCTTCACTACCGCCACTCCCGCGTCCCTAGAGCCCGTCGCCGTCTTCTCTGGCCAACCCTCCGTGGATCCTCCCCGGCCGTCATCCTCCTCCCTACTCGCCGTCCTCCTCACCGACGTCGTCGTTACCGGGTATAAGTGTAACATGCTGATTCCAGTTTTAGCGTATCTTTCTCCCTACCCATTCGGCTGGCGCCAGCCTGCTCTGCTACTCCTGCAACCCATGGTGTGCCGGCGTGGCACTGGCACGCGGGTGTCATTGTCTTAGATTATGAGGATTGAGTTGGTGTTTTTTTGTATTTGGTATTGAATTTTGTTTGTGGAGTCAGAATGTTGGATCTGTTCTGGTCGGGATTGGGGAACACGTGTTTCGGGTTTCATTTGATGCTTGCGTGGGTGTTTGATACTCTATTCTTTTGATCTTGGATGTTTGTACTTTCATATTTTCAGCAGAAATTGACTTGTAAATGATTACTAGTTTCGTGGTTACTGACGATTGGATTTTTAGGGCGTTAATGTGAGTTTTGCCGGGCTTATCTGTTGCTTAAGTGGATGTTTGATTGTTTTTTTTATTATTTTTGGGTGTTTTGTTAAGCGAAACGAATGCCGAAGGAATTCTAGCTGTGCAGTTTCTGATTTTTTTTTAAATTTTTTTTATCATGCACTTTCTGATTTGAGTTGTCAAGGTTTGACCTGTAGTATTATCGTTGTTATGGATAATTATATTGTGTAATTAGATATTTTTGACATTATGACCTCTTGTGGCTTTTTTTTTTAAAAAAAGATTATCTGGATAAAATTTCTTATATATTAGGTGGACCTGTCAGACCATTTCAAGATGAACTGTGTTTCTAGTTCCAATGTAAAGTTTTTAACCCTCGCTCAATCAAAGGCTAATTCTGCTTTCGGCAACTACGAAAATGACTAGGAAAAGGTTCTTCCTTAAAGATTGAACCTTTTAGAGGTTTTACTATCCAAAATCAAGTAATGAGTGCTGCCTACTAATTTTTGTTTAGTCTGTCCAGTTGGAATCATTTCTTGTCAAATAAGGAGGAAAATGCCTTAATTTTCAGACTAACCAATTTGCATTTTCTAAGGAGATGGCAATGATTTCATCTTATCTCCTCCATTATTCAGTGATATATCATGCAAACTGATATTTGTGTCCGAAAAATGTTAGCTTTTATTTATTATATCATCAATTCTGTCTTCCTCCATGATATCACGCAAACTAGTTGTTGTGTTGGGAAATGTTAGCTTTATGTGTTATTAGATTGGCCATTGTTTCTTACAGTTATCAGACTTGGATAACCTTTTCAGACGGTATTATTTGTATGTTAATCTACTTGTGAGTTGTGTGTCATGTTTTTTTGAATTGAATTATCTTTCCTTCTTTTCTCCAGTTGTATCCATCATGGTCCGGGCTCCAGCAAAACAACCTCCTCTGAAAAATCGTCCAAATGCAGGTTCTTTGAAGGGGTTATCGGAAAATGACCATAAAGTTTACAAACTAATCCGAAGCAAGGAAAATATGGGCATTTCCAAGGCTGAAATACGCGACATTCTTGGTATTCAAATAAATGCTGCAACTAAGAGTTTGGATATGCTTGAAGTTAGTAAGCTTATAAAATCTGTCTCTCATCATCGATATAAAGCAAAGAAGTTGTTCCTAGCAGTGGATTTTGAGCCTTCAAAGGAAATAACTGGAGGATCTTGGTATACAGATGGAAAACTGGATGAGGATTTCATACAGAATATGAAAGAATTGTGTTTCCGTTATATTGATAAGCTGAATGTTGCTACTATTGATGCAGTATCGGAATCTATAAATCGATCACGTGTGCTTAATGTTGAATGTGAGACATCACAGATTGCTGATATTATTCAGGCCTTGCTGATAGATGGCATGGTTGAAGAACTAAAAAGTACTGCAGGGGGGGAGTTCGCATCAATTCCTTTGGGTAAGATGTGCTATAGAGTATCAAAAGTGGCTACTGTTGCGGGGGCTTTGGCATCTACTCCGTGCGGGGTCTGTCCCAGAATGAACGAATGCACACCTGATGGCATTATCTCTCCTTCTAATTGTGTTTACTTAGAGAGGTGGCTTGACTTCTAAAAGTCTGAGGACATGTTTGTTATCAAGGTAATCTGCTTGGGACCAGTTCGTAGAATACAAGTACAAGCTATTTATGATGTTTTAACCTTGACCTTTTTTTAAAAAAAAATGTTAGGATATAATGTGAATTGGCTGCAGATTGGGTACTTCCTCATGAACGTGTTATTGGTGCGGTTGGAGCGTTGAAGTTGATGAGCTCATGTGTGAAGTTTTGCTTTCTATCAATGTTATATCTTGTTTTTCTGAACATAATTCAAGCGCTACCAGCGGAGGATCAGCGTTCAATTGTCCTGTTATGCAAGCGTTGTTGCGGAGAACTATAATTCTCTCTTGGCACAGAAAAGATTCGCTAACACCTGCGTTTCCTATGAAATTTTGCATATATTATATGGAATTCGAGAATGTTTAAGTTATCATGCGTGCGCAATTATTCCTTTTAGCTTACTTTGGTTGAGATAAATGTGTTTTGTTTTTCAAAGTAATATTTGTGGCGATTTCGACGTCTATGTATCATCGGCATCTTGTGAATTGATGGATGCAGATGTCATTCGCCGTCTACGCATGCGTTTTAATCGCATCGTAGCGTCGTTAGTGTGACAACCACCAGGGAAGTGAGCAAGTGTTTGGCATCTATATTATTATCTCCCTAGCCATCTTGGCAGGCTGATAGCACCCAGACCAATTAAGAGCCACATAAATGTTAGAAAAAACTCAAAAGTGTTTTTTTTTTCGATTAATGAAGGAAAATTTGTAAGATTTGGAGAAATGTATGGACGGTTCCTATCTACTTTCTGGCTATTTAATTAATGTATGTACAGGGGCGACCATACGCGAAAACCAAAAATAGAACCGAACTAAATTTGAATTAGGAATTTGGTTTGGTTTTGAAATAATTTGGTTTAGTTTTTAGTTGGGCCAAATGACAATTGGATTGTATTTTAATATTTCGGTTTGAAACGAAATAACTGAAATTTTTCTAAAAAAACATTCCAAAATTTATATTTTATTTTAATTAACATGAAATTATGATATCTATATGATTAAATTTTTATTTAATATTATATGTAGTTATAAATAATTAAAACTACTTATTAAATAGTTATGTTTACTAAAATAATGGTATAAATGTAATTAGATACTAAAATAATTTTTTTAGAATTCATATGGTGTAATTCTATTATTTGGTCACCAAACCAAATTAAAAATAATTTGATTATGTTTGATTCGGTCTTAAAAGGTAATTTAGTTCGTAATGAAATTAGTGAAATTCCGTTAATTTGGTTCGGTGAGAACCAAATGCTCACCCCTAACCGTAAGTACAGTTTGAGGTTTTGGCAGGTTGTGGTGGGTCGAACCGAAAGGGCCCTCTTAATTATATCATTTATGTCTGCTCGTGTTCGCAATTTGGCCCTTTCATTATTCGATCTAATCTAATCTAAAATTTACATATGTAATATATCATTAAAAAAGAAAAAAAAAGGATATATCAGACTTGTATGTCATCGTCCGCTGCCCAGTCGTTTGTTGTGGATCAGAGGAGCCATGAAAATGGTCAAAGAGCTTACCGCTCTCTCCTTCCTCTTCCTCCTGGCCCTGTCATCTGCAGATCCCGTCGACCAACGGCCTGAAATCCGAAGATCCTTCAAGATCAACACTACCCAGGTTCCAATTTTGTCTCGTTACTTTGTCAAACGTAAGAAACTTCCATGGAAACATTATGCAGGCTTTCAAAACATTGATTTCTAACTGCAGGTAGCATCCGGGTGCTCATACACCGTCAGCATTAAAACAAGCTGCTCCTCTCCTTCATACACCAGGGACGCCATAAGCCTGGATTTTGGAGATGCTTATGGATATGAGGTAAAGATGCAGTATTATAGCTACTCTTGATCAATGCCATGCGTTGTTTCCATAATTGTTCTTCATTGTCTAACCTTTTTAATAATTTGGGTACTTCCAAAATCTGATGATTGATTACATGTACTAGTGTAGAGTACTAAATTTTAGCTAGATCATATTGTAACGTTACAGGCATGTATTTGCCAGTATTCCTAGCATAAATGAACTATGAAGCCCACCTTGAAGGCAAATTTGTAAACATTTGAATGATCTTGGTTAAACTAACCTTGATTTCTCTCCTTTAATTTTTTCTATATAATTGCTTAGCTTGGACTAATCATCTTTTGAACCTTTTTGAACCTTTTCATGTTACAGTTAAACGCGTTCACTTCTCTAATTGAGTAACAAGAATTATGAGTCTTAGTGTTTATTTTAGGCATCAAAAACATTGATTAGTGCTTCGTCAGTGTTAATTGTCGATACTCTTAGTATGTGAAATCATGCGTTGGTGGCTAGGTGTACGCCCCGAGGCTTGACAATCCATCATCAAGAACATTTGAGAGGTGCTCAACAGACACATTCAAGATCACTGGGCCCTGCCTCTACAAGATATGCTACCTTTACCTCCTCCGGCAAGGATCTGACGGCTGGAAGCCGGAGTGGGTGAAGGTCACGCCACCGAGGTCAAGGACTATCACCTTCAACTACAACACTTTCCTTCCCAATGGGGTTTGGTATGGATTCAACAACTGCAATGCCGGTAGTTCGCTCTCAGAAGAGTGATGCTACTTCCAACGCTCCATAATCCGTGGCAATTGCTTTGTCGTGGTGGAATAAAAATATCCGTATTTATTGTATTGTTGGGAAATGATACTGAGACGTATTTGTTCTTTTTTTACCAAAGTAGCGTGTTTGTAATTTTTGATATTTAAAGGCATATCGTTATTATGATAAAACTGCCCAAAGAAGGATTCCATTGTTCCTGTAAGAGCGTCGACATTTTCCCGAAAATTTTCACCCTAGTCAGTCTACACATTTTGAGGCGTAACCATGGCGTCCCTGTTATAAAACAGCTGTGTGATAACCTCCGATTCAGTCACGATGATGGTAATGTACAGCTACATCATGACCACTAGTAGAATGTAGAAACATGGATTATGCAATCTTATGGAACAACTGCATTCAACTGAGCTGCAAAATCTGGAAAATTTGGCAAAAATGCTAACCGGAGAAGCACTATACCGTGGCACAATATAAAGTTTACAAAGCTAGAAACCACCAGCGAAGTCCGGAAGTATAACCTGTAAAATCCACTTTAATGGATCTCATATGATTTAGTCATCCATTGAACTCATAAAACCTCCCAAGAAGCCGGCACCATTGCAGTTTCCACACAATATGTCCTTTTTACCCCTGCAAAACATAAGACTCATCTCTGAAAACTTGACAATTTTAAAGTGTTAGCATGATTTCGAGACCTATTTGTGCAAAAGTATACAACTTATATGATTTGCTCTTCACACGGCTTATTATCGAGCAGAGTGGAACAATAGGATCCAGGTCCCCAATCCCAATTATATGGGTTCAGGAGGCAAAAGAAGGTGATGGTGACGACAACATAACATGATTCGCATTTTAGAGAAGTTTACATATATGGGAGCAAACTTCAACTAGAAATGCAAGCTGAAAATCCACCTTAGTTCAACTTGTCATGCAGGCAAGTATTTGTTTTGATATACTTGATATGCTTTGTTATGGCAGAAAAAGAAGAGCTTAATTGTTAGAAAGGTTTTGTACCTGCAGAGCCAGCATAGAGCCCCAGCCTTAAAC
Organism: Piper longum; assembly: GCA_032619315.1. Lineage (NCBI taxonomy): Eukaryota > Viridiplantae > Streptophyta > Magnoliopsida > Piperales > Piperaceae > Piper > Piper longum. The sequence continues at coordinate 4,516 of JAVDBV010080327.1, read as the reverse complement.
TGTCCATTAAAATGGTCAACTGCATTCAGCCCAGTACCTTTGCATTGCGAACACTGCACTGCGCCTGATAAATTTAACACAGCAAGTTGCACTAAGAATATTTTGATGAAAGAAACTAGCACAGAGCACAGAATTACTTAGCACAAATGAGATGCGTTTCATTATTTTCTTTAGGCTCAATGACGGCTCTCAACTTATACTAAACACCTCAATAAAATGCTGAACTCTTAATACCAATAAAATGAAAAAGTTCTTTGGCATCAATTTACCATTTCCATCACAATCTCCACATACAATGCTCTTCACTTTTGTGCTACGTGGGTTATCGTCTGCGGCCGCCTACAGAATAACAAAAAATAGGTTAATATCACGTGCAAGGGACAATATGGAGAATTAGGAACACGGGCTACAAGAAGGAAAGAAATTAGTACTGGGCTTCCACAAAATTCAGCTCATCCTAGTTACAGTTTCAGTCTATATCTATATGCTCCATCTTACAGAGTTGATCAGCTAGCAAATTATAGTCATTCTATTGTGTAAGTATCAATGCCATCCAAAAGCAAGTATGGCAGGGTTTTGAAGACTATGCAAAGACAACGAATCAATGCGCAAAACAACTACACAAGCAAGCTTGATCATAAGACAGGCCAAAGAAATGTTCATATTTCTGATGCATATATATTAAATAAATATAATGCAAACTTGTTGCTTCTCTTTAAATAGTGATTTAGTTTTCGAGCTATACTTACACAAGAACTGTTCACCTACATGTTAGCATACCTTTCTGCGCTGAAAAATTCAAGATTGGGCACAATACCATGTACATAGAAAATATATAATCATTAGACAAATTTTGTACATGGTAAATTTCAGTGAAATGTACACATACGATAACACAAGCTTAATGTACAAAAACCTGATCATCTTACTCTTGTTCTAACACTTCGAAATTGCAAAAATTTCACTCCAACAACTTCAATCTGGGGCGTCTTTGGAACCTCACGGAAGACAACATTTCCTAGCATGATACGACGTAATAGGCACAGAATGACATCAAGAAAACAGAAAAAAAAAAAAACACAACCAAAATTCCATTTTTCACCAAAATTGCAAGAGAAGCAATCACCTGGCGTAACCGAAGGCTTAAAGGAATTCATAGCGGTGAAGCAGAGCGCGTTGGCCATTTCCCTACGAATAAAACACTATAGAATCAATCATAGTTCAATTACTTCGGATAAGAACAAGAAAAAAAAAAAACAATAGAAAGAGAAGAGCACTACACTGTTTGTTGTTTGGGAAGAGGAAGTGTCCCAGTTTGGTGGTGAGAACGAGGCAGGAAGAAGTGATAAGGCTTCTTAACGTGTGGCTCCAGTTAAGAGCATTTACGGCTCTACCCAAATTGCCTCCCGTGGTGAAGAAGGTTTAAAGGCAGCCAAATGGGGGTTGAAATGGTCTTTTTGCGTCCCGAGTTCATCTAGTGGTATCGTGGACAGAAACCACTCAACAATGAGTGAAGGGTGGTCTGGCTTAGGAAAGAGGAAGAGGGGACTAGAAGAGACCCATGAGTGCCATCGCTCTTGTATCTGCTTCTCAAGGGCTATCATCTCCGTGTAAGATCCATTTCCACACTTTTTGGTGGTTGCAGGTTCATTCTGGTTTACTTTGGTCCATATAGTTTCAAGTGCTTATAGTTGATCTTGATGGTCTTTCCCTAGGAAGTCTTCTGACTCTTTTCTGGTTGGGTTTTTAATCATTGCTTCGTACGAACTATGAATTGCATCATGTGTAACGATTCTATTGTTTGTAGGCAGACTTGGTTAACTTGTTGGTATGCATTGCCTTTTGTGATTTTTGCTGCATGTGTGGTACAATTGGATATGTAATTTGTTGAACATTGTCTCCATGAACGGGGAGAGATGTGAGTGTGCTTTATCCAACCGCCATGAGTCTTCAAGACCATGCATAGCAACATATTCACAATAAATGGAAGAAGAAATGGCACACAGCATTCTGCTGTGTTTTCACTTATGGTAAGTGGTTTTCTCCATTCACTAATTGGTAGAAAGGAGGGGCTATCATGCTATGTTTGATAGCTACTAGTGATATATAACGGGGTTCAGCTTCGAATTCTGGTGCTAGCTTTAGTTTTTTTCATGTTCTCAATCACTTCAATGTTCTTGGCATTATCCTCATTAAATTTTTTTTTTTTCCTTGGCTGATAGACCTGTAGCCAATGCATTATTTTCTTAGGGCATTTTATCCCTCGTAATTCCGGGAGACCAAATGGATGACATGATTTAGTTGAAAAAGAAGAACTTACACGAGATGAATTTGTCTAAAGAATCAATGGCCAATTACCTTGCACTGACGACAGGCAGGAAAGAAGACGAAGAAGAGAGAAACTGTGATTCCTGACCAGGACTACAGAATATCAGTTGTCTTATTGGGTAAGAAAAATAGCCCTATAAATTGTGTACATAGTTTATGATATACCTTGTCTTACATTTCTCCAAGGTTTAAGCTAAAATACTTGTTTAGCTACACTTAGAAGTTAGAATCCTCTTCAGGCAAGTAATACCGGTTTATTTTGTCTTAAAAAAATGTCTTGAATTCTTATTTGACCTGATATTTAGAGTGAAGGATAACAGGTCTAGCAGGTGGTTTAGCATATCAAAATAATCTGCTACCAGCGGCCTCAATTGGTCTCCTGGGCTTGCTTCTTTTATTCCAGGTTAATGTTCCTAGCAAATCTGATAAAGGCAAAAAAATTGTGGACTGAACATTGGCATACTCTTTTTAGTGTAAATAAACAATTCTGCTGCTCTTTTTCGGTATCCTATTTTAGTTAATTTGCAATGATTTGTCTTGTTCCCATGCTGATTCCAAAATTTCTTTAATATGAAGCGTGGAGTAGCAATGTACAAGAATTTGTTGTCGTCTGAAATTTGAATTTATCTTACATTAGGATGAGACTTGTTTTTGTTATTTTCCATGTATGACAACTTTTTGCATTAAAACTCAAAGTTCGATTATAAGAGCGGTATTCCTAATTTTTCCTTATAAAGTATTAGCGACTTGGGAGAATGTATCCGTGATTCCATCATATTTTACGCATCATGTGCTATGTAAGATCACGCAATTGGCCTTTAAATATTAATCAAAATTTTTATATTATTAAATAAACCTTTTTTAGGTAATTATTATTTTAGATAAGTGTTCTTCGGAGCTGAATGCAGTTGTACTTTCCTTGTGTACTTAAATATAAATTTATCCATCACCTGGCAAATTTGTCTATAAAATAGGCAGTTATGGCTTTATATGTAATCAACAATAAACCAACTACATTAGCTCTCCCTAATGTACACTCTGAAGTACCACTGAATCAATCACATCCCTACGGCAAATTTGTATATAAATCATTACCCACTTCGATTTGATTTGAGTATGTTTTATAAATAGGATGTTTTGGTTTCATAGTAGTAGATCATCTAAGTGACTAGAATCAAAGAAAACGTACATCGGAAAGTATAGATTACGAAGAACATGATATGGTAACATTATCTAGAGAGAGGGGGGACAGAGACAATAACAGGGCACAACGAAACTTGGAAAATTAGAAAGCCTATGGTAAGAGAACCTTTGCCGACGGGCCAGGATGTTAAAGAAGGCACTAATTGAGTGATACATTAACCTTCAAAATTGCATTTCTATAATCCATTGTTCAACTAGTTAATGTAGTTTGATACTTCTGATTCCAATCGTATGTGGGACTCGCGTAAAAAGGTTTCGGACACAAATTTGTTTGGTTCTTGTTATGTCAGTGTAGTAAGCTTCTTGATAACTGAAAACCTTAACGTCGGCATGGTCGAACTTCAAATCGCGATTTCATCCAAAATAATCATGCTCTCTAACTACGTTCACCTCAGAAGAGATTACAGAGAGCAACCCGTTTGTTTACGCTTGATATAGCATAATCTACGTCGACGGCAGTGTTTTACTTTGCCCATCCAAAAACAGTACTTTGAAGGCGTAGAAGTTACCATCCTCTTGAAGTTTTTTACGTTGCCCATCAAAACCAATATGGTTGGTCACGGTGGTTGTAATTATAATACATACATGTTGTGAAAAGGACCCGATTATACCTATATTTCACATGTATCAGAGTATCCAAAAATTGTGTACCGGTTCTTCGCAACATTATCGTACGCATAATCCCTCAAAAACCTGCAGAAAAGAAAAAAGATGATTAACTAACAATCAGAACAGGTGAAGAGAAGAGTATTGAACCGTCCCATGTTCACTTACAGAGGTGCTAGCTTCAAAAAGAATGCTAACTGAGGAAATGGCAGATCAAGTTATTTCATGATCTTCAGGACTGCCTCCGATTTTGTATACGACCGGCAACAAAACGGACGAAGCTGATCATGAGATATTATACTACAAGTATGAAAAAAAAAACAAATTGAATTGCCTGTGATATGTACAAACAAGTTGGCAGCTATACTAATTCATGGCC
>JAVDBV010080326.1:0-22535 GCA_032619315.1 Piper longum | reverse complement strand
ACCCGATTCTGCCCGATTTAAATCGGAATCGGAATCGGGCTGAATCGGCCGATTCTAGTTTTTTTTGAATAATTACTAAAATACCCTAGGTTTAATATTTAGTAAATTAATTTATCAAGGGTAAAATGGTAAGTTTTGTTAAAAAAACCTAAATTGGGATTCCTCCCTCCCGACTCCTATTCACATCACTCCCGACCTCGCGCCGCCCCGATTCCGCCGCCGCCTCCGACGTGTCTCGACCTTGGCTCCGACGTGTGGCCGGCTGACAGCCCCGTGGACTGGAATCGCGCTGCCAATCACTGTTTGTGCACTCTTGGCTCAAGTTGATTTTTTTTTAATATAAATTGATGATTAATGTGTAATTGGATGCTAATTGATGTTATTTTAGCTGATTGGTGTGCTAATTGATGTTTAATTGGATGATTTTTTTAAAAAAAATTCAGATGTCAATTGATGCTAATATAGGGGTAATTGATGTTTAATGTTAATTGATGTTTAATTTCATGGTAATTGATGTTTAATTGGACTGATTAATGTTTAATCGGATGAATTTTTTTTTTTAAATTTCAGACGTCAATTGATGTTAATTTAGGGTTAATTGATGTTTAATGCTAATTGATGGTTAATGTCATGCTAATTGATGTTTAATTGGACTGATTAATGTTTAATTAGATGAAATTTTTTTTTTTACTTTCAGACTTCAATTGATGCTAATTTAGGGTTAATTGATGTTTAATTGATGTTTAATGCTAATTAATGTTTAATGCCATGCTAATTGATGTTTAGTTTGACTGATTACTATTTAATTGGATTAATTTTTTTTTTAAATTTCAGACGTCAATTGATGCTAATTTAGGGTTAATTGATGTTTAATATTTCAACTATTTCTGTCATGAGTTGTCAAATTTTTATATTTTTTCAGGTTCGGACCGATTCCGATTCCGATTCCGATTCTGATTCCGATTCCGACCGATTCTTAGCCGATTTAAAAAGACCGATTCTTGGCCGATTCTACCCGATTCCAATTCCGATTCCGATTCACTGGAAAACCGATTCCGATTCCGATTCTTGCAACCATGATTACAGTAAGGAAGGAGACGAGTATAAACGGTTTTTTTGACTTAAAAAAAAAAATCCCTCAACATGAAGATGAACAGGAATAATGGTCATCACAAGCCTCTATTGTGAATTGTGAATAATACTACTATTTTTGTAAATTTTTCTAGTTATAAATTGGCCGGCAAGAGGTGGAATCGGTTAACTTAGAAAATTAAACCCACCCTGAATTCAGAATCGCTAAATGAAATCACGAGGGAAACGTGTTAATCAATTTAATTTTTATTTTTTTCAACGCATCACGGTCTCAAAAAGTTTTCAAGAAATGCAACATATTTCCACCGACCTTAAAAAACGTGTTTGAGCAAGACCTCCCAGAAAATTATAGAATAGTCATCCTACAAATTTTAAAAGAGAATTTAAGTTACCAACACCATTGGTGAGGCCGACTTTAAAGATAATCCCTTGTTTTTCTTCTTTCCATTCTCACTTTTTTCAAAAAATTCTTTTTATTAGCACTTTTTTTTCTTGACACTAAAAGAGCAAAGGTAATATAAATGTATAATAGAGATATTTAAGAGAGAAAAAGGGCAATTCTAACCATGGTTGCATGAATCGAAATCGGAATCGAAATCGGTTTTTCAATGAATCAGAATCACAATCGGAATCGGAATCGGCTTAAATCGGTCAAGAATCGGTTTTCTTGAATCGGTTCATGAATCGATCCAAATTGGAATCGGAATCGGTCCGAATCGGTTGTATAAAAAAGTTTGATATTAATGTTATGTTGATATTATTGTGTTATTATAGTTTATGATACTTTTTAATATTTTTTAGATTTATTTTAAAATTATTTAGAATTAATTATTATTTTTTACTCGAATCGGACTCGAGTCAACTTTTAATTATGAAAATACCACCCCTTCTCCCCCACCTCCATCCCTGCATAAATAATTTATTTAATATAAAACTAAGGGTCTTTTAGTAATTTACCATAAAAAACCGATTCAACCTGATTTGCCCTGATTTCGATTCCTATTTAAATCGGTCAGAATCGGAATAGAGCGCCCGATTTCGAGCCTAATTCAGGGCTGATCGATTTGGCCCCAAAATCGGATCGGCAACACACCGATCCGATTTAAATCGGCCGATTCCATTCGAAATCGGCCGATTTGTGCAACCATGATTCTAACGACTAGGCCTTGTGATTAGGATTTAATAAATATTTTCTATGATTTTGTGATTATTAACCACGATCAACCCTTAATTGATTTTCAAGGACACTACCTTTTTTTTTTACCATTTACAAATTATGAAATAGTTAAACTATAGTTAAAATTTCACTACTTATCTAAATTGGATAATAATTTAAATTTATATTCAAATTAGAATTTGATTTTATATATTTATTTTAAAATTTTAAATTGAACATTTCATTCTTAATAAGATGAGGATGACTAAGTTGATTATTAAATTGAGTATTTTTGGATTAAAATTTAATATTTCACTGTGAAATTATCAAATCTTTTTTGATAAATCAATAACAGTTTTTGGTAAATTGGTATCAAACTTTTTTGCTGTCAGGTAGGGGATCTAACCACAAATGTTTTGTTGTTTATAATTAAATCTATATCCCTAACACCCTCACGATATCCCGTCAAAAAAATAAGAAAAAAAGAAGGCATTAAAAATAACAATAAGACTTTTTATCATTATCATTTTACTTTAACATCGATCAATTAATTTTGCTATTTTTTATATTTGATAAAAAATATCACTTGTTCAATGTTTTACTATTAAAATAATTGTGATATACAAAGGCGAATTTTGTTATAAATATATTATTAACAGTGAATGGAAAACAGAGCGAGGGCTTACCTGTTTACATGGGGTATGAGAAACAAGTTTTGTAAGTAGCTGTTGCAAATAGAATGCTGCAGTTGTTTCGAGTCTGAAAATTTTCAATTTGGGTTTACTTGTGAGAAAAATTAGCATCACCAATTGTTGATATTATTATGTCAACTATATTTAATATACGCTCTTGGATTACAAGAATAGTTAGATGATGAAATAAGTTTCTCTCAAATCACAAAAATAATCTGCAATGTGATCTAAATAGATGACTAAATTTTCATTTGCTAATATTACTGTATCACCTCTTGTTCTCTTGCCATATCTGATACCTACTACTTGCATACCTCCCACCAAAATTTCAAATGATAAAAATCGAGAATATAATCTATAAGCTTGCTTCACCTTAGGCACAGTATTTCTTCATTGCCTAATAACCATTCTTGAAACAGATAACCAAAATTTTATTTTATATTTTTTCAACAAACAGGGTATTGGCAATTCCTTTTCTCGTCACATAAAACACATACAAAAAGAGGAGCTCGACAAAATGTGATAGCATCACAAAATTAGAGGAAAGACTTCCATCCATCAACCATCAAATCTCTTCGAACCAGAAAATTTAACAAATTGATTGAAGTACTTCTGGTCGTTTTCTTTAAAACAGAGTTCCAAAATTGAGCTATAATGGGTCATGGACAGTAGGGAAGGTAGCGCCAAGTCTTCACTGGACATCAACCAACTCAACATCAAACATCAGCCATGCATTAGGGGGTATTTTCCCTATCCCCTTGGAGCCATATCTGCACGGTTAAAAGAGTTGTATCAATCACAAGTTTCTTCCAATTGTAATAAAAAGGAATACTAATTATACATTTTCAGTGGAGGTAACCATCAATTAATATAAAGTTCTCAAGTGCATCAAAAAACATACCCCATAGAGGGGGGGATGGTCAACCTTCTTTTGTCTCCAATTCTCATACCTGAGGTGGTGATAAAGTTAGATCACATTGCGAATTCATATGAAACCAAATCATTGAAGACATAATTGTACTTCTGGCAGTTACCTTCAACACCAACATCCCAACCCTTGATAACTTGTCCAATACCTGCCACGGAAACTCATAAAATCACCTCAAAACTTAAAAGGTTCCACAAAAGATCAAGGCATGGATCATGCTAGTGAAATGCAATTATTCACAAACATAAAATGCATACCTAGCCGGAACTTGAAAGGTTTACCAGCTATGTTTGAGTCAAATATTTCTCCATTCTTCTTCAACTTACCAATATAGCGAACAGAAACCTGCAGCACAAACATAGATGATTGGTACAGCAGCTTTTAAACAAGATTGTGGAAAGCTTTGGCGTAGTTAAACTTACTTTGCTTCCACGAGACGCTCTCTTGCCATCTGGTTTGCCCATTGACAGCTCCTCTACAGCCAACCCATTTCCATAGGTTCTTGCTTTAGATTTAGAAGAGCTTTGAGAGTTCTGTTTGGCTTCCTCCTCCATGCCGTTTGTTTCAGTATCATTAGCCTTATTCTTGTTTTTTTTCTTCTGCTTCGTTTTCTTCTCATTTTTCACTTTCATTTCATTTTGATCCTCAGCAAGAGCAGTTTCTGTCCCAACATTATCAGAAGGTAAACTATCTTTGCTTTCTGTGCAAACTTTTTCCTCAGACTTCTCCACAACAATATCATTCGCACCACCTGATGCCCTTTTAGATTTCAGTTTCTGTTTCTTTTTCCTTTTATTCTCGGTTGCAGTGGTCTCACTTGGAGGTTCAACTAAATCACTTTGGTGATTTGCTTCCCTGCACAGACATGTCAATTGGTTATGTTACCACAAAAGCAAGTGAAGTGTTCATATCTGACAATAAATTTGCTACTAAAAATCAAATTCTACCAAACAAAAGTGAGGAAGAAAGGTGTACATCTTAAATGAAGTATCCAAAAAACGCAAGGAACAGCAAATCAAGAGTATCACCGCCACTATTTGGCAAGTCTTAGAATAAAATAAAAGGAGCTGACGCAGATAATATATAACCTTTTCATTCCCAGTAATCCTGCATATGAATTGTTAACTAGCGATTGACTCTTCCTCTCAAAAACCCACATCACTCGTATCTATTCTTTAATTGATTGGCAAAAGAAAGCTTATTACAGACTCCATAACACAACAACCATTTCGTTGTGCACTTACCCATCTTCTTGAAGATCTTCCATTGCATGGCTCTTTCTTTTCAATTTACTTGCATCATTATTCCTTTGCTTCTTCCTATCACTGTCCTTGCCATCACCATAGGCCTCATCGATTTTCTCTCTAACTTTGCCTTCCAACTTACCATTTTGAACATTTCCTTCCGTTTCTGTAGGATGAGCAATTGGGAACCCATCTTCGTCCTCACTCACCACAACAAGCGTGTTTGCACCCTTCACTACCAGTTGCATCTGAGAGGCATCGTTCCCATCAGAGCTGCTGGTAAGCTTCTTTTTCTTATGATGCTTCTTGTCAGGATCACTATTGGAAGGTTTTTCATCATCCACTATCTCTTCGATTACGACTACAAATTTGCATAAGTCAAGTAAAGAAGAACAATAAGTGGATGTAAGCTATGACCAAAAGTCATCAGTAAGCTAATGATAGTAAATGATGAAACATGCCAACAACTTACAGCCAATTTGCATAAGTTAAATAGAGAAGAACAAAAAAGTGAATGCAAGCTCTGATTAAAAGTCACTAGTTAGCTAATGTTAGTAAATGAAAAAAACATGCCACAACTCAAAACCAATTTGCATGCGTTATATCAATAAAAAAAAAGTGACTGTAAGCCAAGATAAAAAATCACCAATTAGCTAATGCTACTAAATGTTGAAACAAAACCCCACTTTACAACCAATTTGCACAGTTAGCCAAAGAAGAGCAAATAAAGTGAATATAAACTATGATCAAAAGTCATCAGTTAGCTTATACTAGTAAATGATGAGACATACCACTACTTCTGGGTTGTGGAGAGGACGACAACATATTAAAGTCACTTTCATCTTCATCATCATTGGAGTCATCGTCATCAACATCATCCAAAATAAAATCATCAGACTCATCTTTGACACCATCCACAATAAAATCATCACTCTCATCCTCACTGTTGTAATCACTAGATGCTTCCTCCGCTTCATCACTCATGCCTTCAAACCCACGACTGACACAAAAAAAAACAAATAGTAAGCAACGGACAACAAAAACACCTACTAAGCCCGCCTCACCACAGCCATAGGCAATGAGAATTACATGTCATCATCTTCACCCTCAACGTCACCATATTCTCCTCGATACTCATAGAAGCCAGTCAAGAACACACTCCTCTTCCCCACCACTGAGAACTTCACGTCGTCATTCTCCGCAAATTCCAGATTCAGCGCACAAGACTCTGCCTTATTTGGCAACAACGCACACAACGAAATTGCGCTACCTCTTGGCCGAAGTATGCATTGAACAATACTCTTCTCCACGGACGACCCATCACCCAATGTCGCCTGAAACAAATAAAAAACTGATTCATTTTTTTTAGATGAGTTAAAAAAAAAGCAAAACCAATTTGATCAACACAGGGATCTGCATAGATGCAAAACCACATTTATAGAAACATTAATTATATTAAAAGATGAATCTTCTCAACACAATTGTAGAAAACAAGAAAGGAAGGCAACACCCAATTCAAAGAACCATACATAGATGCTAATAAGCTCATAGAAAAACGACCTGGGAAAGGTGAAGCACTCGTCCTGGCTTGGGCTCAAGCGTATATGATTTTCGAGGTTTCACTTCAACTCCTGCCAAAAAGAAAGCGTCTTTTCACAAATTCTAAGAGCATTCTAAAACTAGGAAACAGTGATAAAGAAGAGAGTGGGGAAGGATTACCCCAGAAAGACATTGTAGGCTGGAAGATGAGGAGGGAAGATGGAGATGGCCAAAGCTGAAGAGAGCTGCTTAAACCCTTGATAACAGATAGCGGGCGTGTATAAAAGCCGCAGCGAGAACCCTAAAACCCTCTTATATGAGTTCAAATTCGGTGGTCGTACGACCTCGTAATTTTTCCCGGTCGTATCTCAGTCGGGAAGCACGCTGTGCCTTGCTACGGACGATCGAATTCGACCAATCAATTATAACGGATTAGTTTAACGTAGACAAATCTCGCCATGTTGAATAATGTATCGAGAGACTAATAAAAATAATAAACCAATAATATTAGTGATATTTTAAAAAGTTCATTATTAGATTACCATAGAAAATTATAAAACCAAGACATTTACTTTGCGTATTGAGCTTTTTCATAGTAATATAATATTTTTCTATTCAAATATTCTTTTAAAATAGTGATTTTAATTTTTATGTTCATTACGTAAGAGAAGCTATTAAAAAATAAAAAAATCAGAATTGTTAAAATAAGGTATTAAGGTTTTGTGTGAAATATATATATTTTATAATGGGAGAAATGATTAGATGATACAAAAACATAAAATTAAAATAAATTCCTAACTTCACGATTTTTTACCGTGTTCGATTGTGAGTGACTCCCGGGAAAAATTTTACTGTGGATGTTGCTATTTTTTTAATATATTATGCAAATGCACCAATCAAATAAGTAATAAAGTAATAAATGAGTATTGTTTTTACGATAATTTGATACTTTATTTATTATTTTGAGTGATTAAACTAGCTACTTAACTAACGAAGTGATGAAAACATGAATCAATAAAACAAAATAATAATAAACAATAAAGAATCTAAACTATCTTGAAAAGAAATTGAGACAAGGACATAAAACTATTAACAATAAATATTTAATATACTAATAAAGATAATTCATAAATCAAATAAATAAAATTCTTTCGATCAAATAATAGACCTAAGATGGTTAATTCACATAGTTTACTTTATATAATAAAATTACTAGTCCTATTTAATTGCTTATGATGTGTGTCAATATAAGGTGAAACAATAATAATTAAAGGGCTTCCACTACTTATTACAATCTACTACCCTGACATCATTTCACATTCCTGTGTAAAAAAGACCAGGTTGATACCTTATGAACAATCCTTTTATAAGAATATTTATGATTTTAATGCATTCTTACACTTACAATCATAAGCTACTTCTTCCAAAGAAATCATCGATCTGCCTATTCTTTGTGCCTGGTTGAATCTCTTACTCATGTAAGAGAACTATTCTCTTAAAACATTAAGAATAGAAATAAATAATCAACATGCAATTACACACAAGAAGATAGATAATAACACTTTACATTACATTTCTATTAAAATCCATTGTCATCCCATATCTATACAAAATTACCTTATTAAAGGTTTACAAAACATCATTAAACATAGTAATAAAACAACACAAGAAGAAGAAGAAGAAGAAGAAGAAGAAGAAGAAGAAGAAGAAGAAGAAGAAGAAGAAGAAAGAGATAACCTAAATTTGGTTTGTTGATGCCCTGACACGAATCGTCTCTCTAACTACACTTGCTTCATTGTAGCTTGATTTCACGAATTCTTCTTCACAGATTCTTGGAGTTTCTCCCTCCTATAGATCAGAAAGTTGAATAGCACAAGACTCAAAGGTCTGGAAGAAGAAGACGTGGGCGAAGAAGAGAACTCTTTTCTCATGTAGGGGAAGATGCATATATAAAATAACTTGGTAGGTAACTTTCTAGGAACCTTCTCAACACTTTCCATGAAGCCTCCTCACTGCAAAATTGTGTGGAGTGCACTCGAAACAATCATTTCACCAAATGGGGTGTGATTCTCTTTTGTTCCCTTATGCCCCCTTATTTTGTCAATAGCTTGTGGAGTTGGTCTTAGGCCCTTTGGGCCCCCAACTAAGTTCTGATATTACTATTGGGTCATTTGAGCCCCCAACCTGACTTTGATACTACTGTTGGGCCCCCAAATGGGACTTACAATAGGTGTTGCAGGCCTCTCTTAATCCAAAGTTAACTCAAGGAATAAGGTTTTTTCATTAGCCTATATACAAGTCACCAACACCTTCTACGACCGATGTGGGATAAACCCAACAACTCCTATCAACACATCGGGCGTCCCCGAAACTATCATTATTTGACAAACTCCCTTTAAATCAGACGACACCCCTCAAATCATCAGGTGGAACCTATCAAGGAAACTCCGACAATCGACGTAGGAAAATACCAAATCTTCCATGATCATAACCTGGCATGATACCACTTCTTAGGCCCTTTGGGCTCCCAACCAAACTCTGATACCACTGTTGGGCCCTTTGAGCCCCCAACCTGGCTTTGATACCACTGTTGGGCCCTTTAGGCCCCCAAAAAGGACTTGAAATAAGTGTCACAACCTCTCTTAATCCAAAAGTTACCTCAATGAATAAGGCTTTCCTATTAACCCATATACAAGTCACCAACACTTTCTACGGCTGATGTGGGATAAAGCCAATAGTTGGTAAGTTTGTTCTCTAAAATTCTAATTGCCCATGTGGAGTGTTATGTGGAGATTGATCTTGGTAACTTCCTTGTCAAATAACACACATGAGATGTTCTCCTTTAATCATTAGCATTAGGTAAGTATGTTTCCTTCTTGTTCATCAAGGTGTCCATGTGGTGACTCATAGTTGTGGGTTTGGCCAGGTTAGGTAGATCTTGACTAGGTATGGTAGATCAAAAGCATGTGTAGAATTTGTAGAATTGGAGGTCTGACAATGTGTAGAATTGTTGCCCTCTTGGCAGTTTCTACAAGTAGTCATCCTAAGATTAATGTGTGTAGAGTTGACTCCCACTTGTATATATGTTTGGGAAGATCATGTTTCTGCAAAGAACATTATAATTACAATAAAATAAATCAAAATTTTTAAGATTTGGTATAGTTGTTGCTATCATCCACTTGTGAGTTGTTTTCCTTCTTCATAGTTGGGTGCACATGACTAGGGTACCAACTTCCTTCATTTTCATTGTTCCTTGTAGAAGAGAATTTACTCAAAATTATACTCAAATAAGCTACTAATTCTGACTTTGTTCCAATTCTTAGAAATTTTTATTTCATAGCATAATCAGTAGAGAAAAGGGTGCTATGGCATAAAAATTTCTCATAAATAGTAATGAAATAATAACTCTATTTGAGAGTTATCAGAAGAAGATCAACATTTTGTCTGATATCAATTGAACATGGTCAATGCCTTGTTCGACGTCTGATCAACTAATGCCCACCCCTACTTCTTTGTCCATCTTTTTATTTTTTGATTGACAACACATTGGGCGTGTGGGTGATATTTCTAATTATTTAGGTTCAATACCACAATTCTACTTATGTTGGTAAACTTGTCAAACCATACAAGTAGTAGAATGGTGTTGAGCTTTATTCACTTAGTACCTTAAAGTGAACAAGTCAAACACAAAGGACTAAGTGAAGTATGCTAAAACAAGTGAATATCATATTAGACACAAGAACATAAGGGAGAAGGGAAAAGTGAACACAAACAAAATTTTCAAGAGGTTCCCCCCTTGTATTCCCTCTCTTCTAGCCCACCAAGTTATTTTATTGGGAGGTCTTTGTAATTCCACTAGGCAAACCACTTGTATCCTTACAAATAACCGAATTTATGACTCATCCACAAGCACTCCACAAGTGTCTAGGAAGCTTGCATTCTAAGTACCTTTGGAGTCTTTAATAAGCCTTCCTCCACAAGCACCAAGTGCCAAGGATCCTAACTCAACCAAGCCTCAAACACCCTTAAGACTTCACACTTATGGAGGCTAAACCTTTCTCCAAGCTCATCCTTTCCTCAAGCAAGAAGCTTCGCACACCTATTCCCAACCTAGGGAGTTTACAAAGTGATCCTCACTATAGTTAAACTCTCATTGGTACAAAGATTGTACCTATAACATAAGCCTTCCTAACTCAAGCTTGTTTCTCCAACTTTGTCTAAGAGAGTATCAAATCCACTATAGGCTCAAGAGGGTAGCAAGAGGATTTCCAAATCACTCTCCCAAATTCCCTCTCCAAGAAAGTAACTTGCACACCTTATAAGCAACCAAGCTAGGCTGCATTCACAAGCACTCCACAAGTGCCAAAGAAGGTTGCATTTCAAGCCCCCTTGGAGCCTCTAATAAGCCTTCCTTCTCAAGCATAAAGTGCCATGAATTCTAGTTCAACAAGCTCCAAACACCCACCCTTGGAGCCAACCCCATTGAAGCTATACCTTCTCCAAGCACCTTCTTCATAAAGCAAGTTGCTTCACATTCTCTGTACACCTTTGGAGATTAGAAAGCTCACAATTCTAGTACTTGCCTCACGCAAAAGATCTCTTTTTACACAATGTATCACCTAGGAATATAAGCTGATAGGTAATGTCAATCCTAACACAAACTTGATTTTCCTAAATTGCACAAAGAGATTCTAGGGGTTCATTAGAGCATTCTTGTGTCTCAAAATCAACACCCCAAGGCCCTATTTGTAGGTTTCCAAAGTATCTCCCAAAATAGTAAACGTTGAGGTTCAAATCTCCCTCGTTTACTTTTTCCAACAGCTAGTTTTGACATTTTTTTTCATAACGATTGGTTGCCTAACAATCGACCGATCGTATAACCTAAACTGGTTCAAGGCCTTCCATCTCCAAACACTCTAGCCGAACTCTTCATCAACATTTTGTCTTGTAATGACCCCCATATACACATGATACTTCATAAATCGAGATTATTACATTAATTACTTATTCATGCATAATTAATAGTTCTTAACGAAGTAAACATATAAATTGTGAGAAATAAAATTAACTATCGGCCATTTCACTATATCATCATGAATATCCACTACATATGTCCATATATCCAAATAAAATATATCTATCCAAACACTTACTCAACAAAAATGTCCACTAAATTGTTATATTAATAAGCAAATAAAGTAAAATCCTAATAAACTAAGTTATTCCATCTCATCATTCAAAAACCTCTAATTACCTGAATACAAGCAACCTTGTCTACTCAGTACTGATAACAATACTGAGTCTACTACTTACATACGTAGTAAACAATAATTAGAGAAAATAACACTAATCTGCAAATGATTAAACAAGGTAAAATTGAGTAAAACATCGATCATACTTGTACATAGCTGAACAAGGATATAATATGAAATAACTGAATTAACTTGTACATATACTTGTCAATAGCACTAGAGCTGAATTTTGCTTGTAACATGGCATAATACTCAATATCATATACACTTGATCAATATAAACATAACATATTATTTAATATCTACTAAATTAAACAACTAATTAGCACTACTCATGTGACTTGCTAAGAAGCCCAAATAGATTAACCTAATTAGTTCATAAAATGAGAACATACTGAGTTAATTACCCATGTGACTTACATGTAAGCCCTAGTAAGTTACCTTAGCTAAATAACATGAACATTAGGTTCAATACTAAATATGGTTGGCATGAACAAAATGTGAAAACACATGAGAAATCCAAAAATTATGTGTTACTCTTGGCTCTTGGGTTGCCTCGACTCCTATTTTGGCATATAAGTACCTCCTGAGAGTTATTACATCTTAACTCAATATTGGGAGATGCAGTGGCCGCCATAAAACCCGACCTCATGACAACATAAATAATAACCACAAGTGTTCACTAGTGTTGTCAAGACAATAGCTATGGAACATGGACTTTGGTCCTTGCTTAGGGGAGATACACCAAAGTCTATGGTATAATACATCTACAGAACCATCATGGGTTTAAATAAAACTACGTGAAATATGTTTTTAGGTCCAGGCCTTAC
Organism: Piper longum; assembly: GCA_032619315.1. NCBI lineage: Eukaryota > Viridiplantae > Streptophyta > Magnoliopsida > Piperales > Piperaceae > Piper > Piper longum. Next base: position 9,802 of record JAVDBV010080326.1, on the reverse strand, counting down.
ATTTGACTTAACACTTGAAAACTATAAGTTGAACTTAAAACTTATATCATGATAACTTGCTTATTTGATAACATGGCAACTTGACACTATAACCTGACAGCATGCTAGAAAACATAGTATGATCACAATTAAACCATATAAAATTCACCAAATAGAGGTTCATAAAGCACCTCAAATAATGAATAAACATGGATCTGGTCTATGTGCAACTCCCAGCTCTTGGATGCTCTACTGCAATCGTTCTAGTCTGAAGAATAATATAACTATATATCATATCCGAGATTAGTTTACATATCTACATGCTATGTCATGACATGAATATGATGATGATGTCATGCTATATGTTAGTAACATTATTAACAATCATAGAACATCGTACAAGCATCATATAATGTTTAACTATTCATCAACATAGCATACACCAACCAAGCACATGAAATAAACTAAAATTTGAGGTTTCTGGTGTATGAGTGTCGCAATGTTGGAAATCTCAGCTTCTGAGTAGTTTGCCTTTGAGCCTCGGTTTAGAAGTTTTTACATGAGTACTGTGGCACTGCAAATCTCAACTTTCGAGTATCACAACATTGCATTGCGTACTTGTCTTCTACAGTGCTCAACACTCCCGCGCTGATGACTAGTGTTGTGGTGCTGGAGCTAGTTTCAAACCCGAATTTGTATTTCTTTTTCATTATAGGATCAATCTTTATCATAAAAAGTTGTAACGACCCGGCCCAAAGTGCAACATAATGGGCCTAAGTCATTTCTTTAAAATGGTTAACCAAGTTAAAGATCTAAGTCCATTCCCACTTATAAACAAGATCTTAGCCTGGTTTGAGTGATCTCATAATCCACCCACCTTAGGAAATTTCGTCCCCGAAATTCCTACACTTGGCCAGTTACTAGCCCTAGCCCATGACCTTTTCGTCCGTGACCAGCAGCTTAGCCAATCTCCCTACACTTGGCCCGTTACTAGCCCCAGCCCATGACATTTTTGGTCTGTGACCGGCAGCCTAGCCAATGTCCCTAGTCCATACGGAACCAGGTTGGCTCTGATACCATTTGTAATGACCCAACCCAAAGTGCAACATAATGGGCCTAATTCATTTCTTTAAAATAGTTAACCAAGTTAAAGATTTGTAGTCCATTCCCACTTATAAATAGAATCTTAGCACGGTAGGTACTAGATGTGGGACTAAATTGAGGGATCTCACAATGATTTAAAACATCAAATCATGAGTTATAACAGGTTTTAAATCTAGTTTGAATTAACCGAAATTTTCATGATATTAATTTTAAGAAAACCATGTTTATTAAGAATAAACTATTACCAAACATGCTAAATCTTGTTTAATTGTCCTAGATGATGGTTAGATCATTGAGATTACTTGAAAAACTTATTTACAACATTTTAAGCATAGTTTGACATATCTTACTTCAATTTCATGGATTATACTATCATGTAGAAGCATAAAACTTGCAATAGCATACAAACAATCATGACGAAGACATGGAACAACATGAATTATAAACATGATGCATGAATCAATGCAAATTACTCATTTTTGTTGTATTTGATGTTTGACTAGATCCTTACACCACAAAGTAATCAACACGAATCCCCACAAGACAGTAAGTCATCTATTCAAAAGTAGTTAACCAAGTTAAAGATTTATAGTCCATTCCTACAAATAAACATGATCTTACTTGAGTAAGTATTAGAAGTGGGACGAAGTTGAGGGATCTCACAATCTACCTACCTTAGGAAATTTTATTCTCAAAATTCCTACACTTGGCTCATTGCTAACCCAAGTCCCGATCAGTTTTTTGGCCCATGACTAGTAGCTTAGCCAACCTCCTTAGCCCAGCCCATCATCTAATACGAAATCAGGTTGCTACGATACTATCTATAATGACCCAACCTAAAGTTCAACATAATGAATCTAAGTCATCTCTTTAAAAGTTATTAACTAAGTTGAAGATCTAAAGTCCACTTCCAATTATAAATAGGATCTTATCCCAGTAGGTATTAGATGCGGAACTAAGTTGAGGAATCTCATAGAGAGAGAATGGGTGGAGAGAGAGAAACTCCAAACAAGAGAGAGACGGATAGGGTTGTAAATAGAGGTGGGCGTCGGTTGGTCTGACGTCAGAGAAGGTATTGTCCATGTCTGTCTACTTGACCTTTGGCAAAAAGCCAGTCATCCACGGTCAAAATTCTTGGGTCAAGTCAGTCATAGTTAGACACAGTCAAAATTTGGTCAGTATAGGAAATCATTTTCATCTCATATTTATTTTATTATCTAAATATTTTTTTCATTATAAATATCATTGTTTGCTCACAAAAAATAATTATCTCATTTATATAATCATCATCTCTTTTATTTTGTTTAGTTTCTCTCATGCCAATTAGTATAAAAATTAAATCATTTTTTTAAAAAATATTCGAATAAATAAATATTATATTACAATGGGAAAATTTTAAAAATAAGATTAATTTGAAATCTATGGCTTGATTTGTGTCAAACAACCCCTCTATTGGAATTGAAGTTCATCAAGTGTTCATTTTATTGGAGGCCCAAGTAAGATTATGGAATGTTCATCGAATGAGCCAATACGAAATGATTTGGATGCACCAATTATTCTTTTTGTAGATGAAGTAAATAAGTAATTTGATATATTATCAAGGTAGAGATTGAGCATAGTATAATATCCTATTTTAGTAAAAATTGCTCAAGATGTTTCAGTCATTCCTATGACAACCGTCGCCTTCGAATCGAAACCAATTATTCTTTTTGTAGATGAAGTAAATAAGTAATTTGATATATTATCAAGGTAGAGATTGAGCATAGTATAATATCCTATTTTAGTAAAAATTGCTCAAGATGTTTCAGTCATTCCTATGACAACCGTCGCCTTCGAATCGAAACCAATTATTCTTTTTGTAGATGAAGTAAATAAGTAATTTGATATATTATCAAGGTAGAGATTGAGCATAGTATAATATCCTATTTTAGTAAAAATTGCTCAAGATGTTTCAGTCATTCCTATGACAACCGTCGCCTTCGAATCGAAACCAATTATTCTTTTTGTAGATGAAGTAAATAAGTAATTTGATATATTATCAAGGTAGAGATTGAGCATAGTATAATATCCTATTTTAGTAAAAATTGCTCAAGATGTTTCAGTCATTCCTATGACAACCGTCGCCTTCGAATCGAAACCAATTATTCTTTTTGTAGATGAAGTAAATAAGTAATTTGATATATTATCAAGGTAGAGATTGAGCATAGTATAATATCCTATTTTAGTAAAAATTGCTCAAGATGTTTCAGTCATTCCTATGACAACCGTCGCCTTCGAATCGAAATTTAGTATTGGAGAACTAACCATTGGGTCAAATAAAAATAGTTTGAGCTAAAAAATACTTGAAGTTTTGATAATGTCCAAAATTGGTCGATGAGTGAATACGAAAGTAATTCATATTTTATATCCATGCATCTTCTATTTTTGATATATTTTTTAACATATGTTTTTCTCTTGCTACTATTTTTTTTACTTTTAGAGGAACAACCAAGTTCATCATTGAATTTGTTTGGAACAATGAATATTGAATAATGGGAAGATATTAATGATTATGCTGATGGAGATAGTATTCTAGCATCTTCATGTCTATAATGAACATGTAAGAATGTTATATTTAGTTTTTACTCTTCTAATATTTATAAAATATTTCTAAAAGTAATTAATTTTTGTGTATATTCTTTCATGTAGGTGAGATACATTAGATGCAGAATCAACTATTAGAATATTTTGTCTTATATATGTAATATTAGACTATATTTTAATATAAAGATTACTTTAAAGATTCTATACATTGATTATCTTTTGTTTTACTTTGAATTGTATAAGAGCTAAATTTTAAAAAATTAGTAAACTACGGTAATAATTAAGAGCATTCTAACTATATAGTAAGTGGTTTGATATGATTGTTGTGTGTATGTATTGGTTTATATTTCTAAATATGATGACAACTTTTATCTTTTTTCTATGTAAGTCATTTTGTGTTATTTTAGATATTAAATATCAATTTTATGTATAAACTTAATTAATTTTAATGTATATAATGATTTGAAATTTCCATAGAACATAATATTAGCCTCATAAATGCTAAAAGCATTATGCTATTGATATAAAATATCGGACATTCGGTCTGTCATTCGGTCGAACAAAGAAATGTCAATGTTTAGTTTATTTTTATTCGGTCAAATTCGGTCGATCAAATTTGGTCGACATGCTTCGGACTTTGGTCAAACTTGGTAATTCGTACGTCGGTGCCCACCCCTATCTGTAAACAAGAGAGATCGACCACCTTGTATGCCTTTATATGCCTTCGAACTTTCCTACTTTTCCTAAACATACTCCTACTAATTTTAAAAGACATAACTACCCTTTGAACTCTCACACATATGCAAAATGGGTAGATGTGAACAAACTTGTTTAAAACTATTGATTGAAATAAACTCATGAGTCCAATTAGGATCTTTGGCTACTCCAAACATGATTGGCTTCACTTAAATCCTCCCAAAGGTGTGAAATAAGCGTTTAGCCACTTGAATTACTTGAAAACTTGGCAGACAACTTGTAGGTGATATAGACTTAGTTTACAAGTGACCATGCCAATCTTGCTCACCACAACCTATTCCTTGTCTGATTACTTATCCTTGAAATTTTACTTGACTAATTATTCCCAATAATGAATAAATGTAACAAAAATAATCAATATGATTGAACTCAATATAATCAACCACTTAACTTCAAGAATTCCAAGTATCTTCATGTTAGTCTTGATTAAATATATAAAGAAAAATAAAGAGTCTGTTACTGATATCTGCTTCTCAAGAGAAGAAAATAGAAACTAAGTAATAATGGTAAAAGTACTAATTATTACATTAAACTCTTGTAAAATAAATTTTGTCCCAAAATTTGCCTAAGGAAGGAGCTTTGGAAACTTGATCTTCATGTCTCCTTTAACCTCCCAAGTGACTTCTTCTAGAGCATGATTCCTCTAGAGAACCTTCACCATTGGAATGGTTTTTGTCCTTAGTACCTTCACCTTGATATTTATAATTTTTAGGGGCCTCTTAATATAAGACATGTCCTCCTAAATTTTAAGATCCTTGTAGTCGATTTTGTGAGATGCATCTGAAATATACTTCTTTAATATGGATACATGGAACACATCATGAGCTGAAGTTGAAGTAAGTGGTAGAGCTTACTGATAAGCTACTTCCCCCAGTGGCTTAAATATCTCAAAAGGTTCCACATATCTTGGACTTAACTTTCTAGAATTGCCAATTCTCATCCCTCCTCTAATAGGAGAAATATTAAGGAAAACATGTTCTCCTACTTCTAAGTCCACTATTCTTTGGTGCAAGTTTGTATAAGATTTTTGTCTATGAGCTTCTTTCATCCTTTTCTTAATTAGTTCAACTTACTTGACAGTTTCCACAATAAGATTAGGACTAAATAATACTTGATCTCTGGTGTCCATCCAACATGATGGTGAACGACATGGTCTTCCATACAGTGTTTCTAATGGTGCCATACTTATATTTGATTGATAACTATTATTATAAGAAAATTTCACTAATGGTAAATGATCTTCTCTACTACCTTGCCGGTCTAAAACACAAGATCTTAGAAAATCTTCTTGAATTTGAGTAGTCCTCTTTGACTAACCATCTATTTGTGGATGGAAAATTATACTAAACTTGAGTTATGTTTCCATAACTTCTTGAAATTCTTTCCATACCCTTGTTGTAAACCTTGCATCTATTTCTATAAAATGGACATAGATATACCATGTCATGTCTCTATATTATCAATGTAGAGCTTAACCAATTAGCTTATACTCATTGTCATTTGGACTGGAATAAAGTAAGTAGACTTTGTAAGTCGATCTACTACTACCCAAATTGCATAATGATTCTTCTTAGTTTGAAATAGTTCAACCACAAAAGTACATGTAATATTTTCCCATTTCTACTTAGGTACTCTAGTGGCTGAAGTAGTCCCCCTAGCCTTTGAAGTTCAAATTTCATTTGTTCACAAGTTAAACACTTTGAAACAAAGGTAGCTACACCCCTTTTCATTTCTCTCCACTAATACATCCTTTTTATGTCTTGATACATCTTGAAAACTCTTGGATGAATGGTGTATTTAGAGTGATGTGCTTCTTGTTGGACTTCTTGTCTTAACACCTGACTTCTTGGAACAGAAAGTTGGTGATCAAATCTAATGGCTCTATCTTGTCATTTCTTGACTTGTTCTAGAGAAGTGAGAAATCCTTGCGGCTCCTCATATGTATTGTGAGCCACTTTGACTCTGTCAACTAAGTCATTGAAGATATTCAAATTTGCCATGAGTGAATTCAGCTTGCATATTGGATTCACTTCTATGATATCCCTCATGGTCTTCTACTAATTGGCCATAATGTTGGATAGTTGGTCTACATGGGTTTTGGATCATAGCATCTGCGACTAAATTAGCATTACCTGGATCATAAGCTATAATGAAATCATAATCCTTGATAAAATCTAGCCATCTTTGCCTTAGGTTCAAGTCTTGCTGTGTGAAGATATATTTGAGGCTCTTATGATCAGTGAATACATCAAATTTAACACCATATAGATAATGCCTCCACACAAGTATTGCAAAAACTACTACTCCTAATTTTAGATCATGTGTAGGATAATTTTTCTCATGTATCTTTAACTGTCTAGAAGCATAAGCTACCACTTTATCATTTGGCATGTGGACAGTTCCATAACCTTGGTTTGAAGCGTCAGTATAAAAACTTTCCTACTTGTGACAATGTGAGAATGATATTGTCAAATAATGCTTCAATGTCTGAAAGCTCTTTTCACATTCTTGGTCCCATGTAAAATTCTTATCCTCCTTAGTTAGAGAAGTTAAAAGAATTGCTATGGGGGAGAAATCCTTGATAAATCTTTGGTAATACCTTGCAAGTCTTAAAAAACTCCCAACTTTAGTGACATTCTTTGGCTGACTCCATTCTATAACTGCTGTAACTTTTGATGGATCTACTGATATGCCATCCTTAGAAATAATGTGACTTAAGAATAAAACTTCCTTTATCGAAAAATCACATTTACTCAATTTGGCATATAACTTGTTCTTCCTCAATACTTCGAGTGTTAATATTTGATGTTCCTCATGGTTTTGCTTATTATCATTAGATTAAAATGTAATCCACAAATACAATGACAAAATCATCTAACTATTCATGGAAAATTTGGTTCATAAAGTCCGTAAAAGCTGCTGGAATTTTGTCGTACCAAAAGGCGTAACTAAAAACTCATAGTGCCCATACCGTGTATTGAAAGTGCTTTTTATGATGTCCTCTTCTTTAATCCTTAGTTGATGATATCCTGATCTCAAATCTATTTTAGAAACGCTCTTGCTGATTTTAGTTGATTAAGTAACTCATCTATCCTTGGTAATGAGTACTTATTCTTAATTGTGACTTGATTCAACAATTGATAATCAATATAAAGTCTAAGTGATCCATCTTTCTTCTTGACAAAAAATTGGTTCTCCCTATGGAAAAAACTTGGTCCTATAAATCCCTTGTTAAGCATCACTTTTAGCTGAACCTTGAGTCCTTGCAACTCGGAAGGTGCTATTTTGTACGGTGCCTGGGATATTGGAGTAGTCCCTGCCAATAAGTCAATAGAAAACTCTATTTCTCTTGCTGGAAGTAGACTTGGTAGCTCTTCTAGAAAAATGTGTAACTATTCTGAGACAACCCCAACTAAAGATGTGTTCCAACTAAGCTTTTACCACATTGGCTAAGAATCCTTGACACCCTTGTCTCAGATACTTGGTAGCCTTCATGTAGGATAATATACATGAATAGTTCACTAGTTCATCTCCTAAGAAGAATATCTGTTTATCCACATGGACATCCTCTCTTGATAGTAATATTTTTTTTTGTTGCACTCTATAATGATATGGTTCTTGGACAACTTATCCATCCCTACAATCAGATCAATCCCCACCAATGATACAGACCAAACTCCCATACTGTTGACTTCCCTTGTATACGGATTAGAATAGATCCTACTTGTTTGTCAACTAGTATTTTCTTTCCCTAAGGTATACTTACTATTAGTGGTGGATCTAATTCCCTTGGCTTCAACCCAAGTTTTCTAACTAAACTACATGACATGAAAGAATGCGTGCAACCAAAATAAAAAGAAATAAAGCTGAAATTCTAGAGATAGTGATCATACCCTAAAGTAAATTATTCCTAGCCTCATCTCTTGCATTGGCTGTATTTAATTGGCTGGAATTTGTGCACTATCCTTCTTGTTTTTCAGTGTAGGGCAATTATTCTTGATATGACCAGCTTCCCCACACACAAAGCCTTTGTTGTAACTCTTTAAGCACTCTCTAGTGTGTCTCTTCTTACAATGAGGGCACACATGACGAGACTCCTCATTATCGTTCCTTTGCCTTTTTCAATCCACAGTCTACTTTTGGTTATTAGTATTGTTCTGATTATTCTAGGTTGTAATAGACTTGCCATTGTTGTTAGAAGTTGAACTCCCATTGTTGTTCTTGCCCTTGTCCTTCTTGTTGAATGGGTATACTGTTTAGCAAGAACTTCCTTAGCTGCACGTGAAATTGTCACTGCCTTTGCAAAAGTCCTAGGTCTTTGACTTGCAACATGGCCCTTGAGTGCAAATTGGAGTGCCCAAACGAACTTGTATAAATTTTTGCTCAAATTCCTTCACAGATAGGTTAGTTTGCCACATGTTTCTAAATTCCCTCATTTTTTGTTCTCTGACTTGTTCAAGATAATAGGTAACATTGAAATGTTCTATAAATTCAGCCCATGTGATATTCCCAAATTGATGTCTAGCAAAGGTAGATATCTGAGCTGCCTCCCACCACAAAGTTGCTTCCTCCTGAAACATGCAAGAAGCAAGTCATACCCATTGATTCTCAGGCACTTCCATCACTCTAAAGGTTTCCAGCATGTTTAGAGTTATACCTCAACCTCATAAGGTTTAGTGCTACCCTTGAAATACTTATCTCCATTGTTGATAAATTTTTCCGAAGTATACATTCCTGGTTGGGCCAGTGCTGTAGGTAGTGGTGCTACAACTACTCCTTGCTCTTGATGCTCCTCTAGCATCTTTGTCTCATCTGGGAGTTGAGGTCCCATCGGAGACTGTCCTCCTAGAATTCCTTGAGCCAACAATTGTTGAACAACTTCCTAGGTAGTTAGAAAATTTTGAGCTAAGCTATTCACTACAACAGTTAAGTCCTAAAGTTGTTACCACATTTTCTCATTCTGAGCCTTCAATCAATGATTGCTGATTTGATTGGCCATCTCTGCACCACACAATAAATTGAGAATGCTTCTCTGCCATAAATTAGTTAACACCTATTATTTTATCTTTTGAGGGATATGGTACCCAAAAGATATTTCAACAAGGTGAACATATGTAGAGTAAACATAAAAATAAAAATAAAACTGAGTTCTGATGATAACTTTGTAATGACCCCAATTTGTACACATGATACTTCATAAACTAGGATCATTGCATTAATTAATTTTACATGCATACTTATAGTACTTAATGAAGTAAACGTATAAACTGTTCGACAATAAAATTAACTATCGATTGTTTCATTATATCACCATGAATATCCACTACATATGTCTATATATCCAAATCATATATATATATATATATGTATATATACACAC
>JAVDBV010080318.1:0-33067 GCA_032619315.1 Piper longum | reverse complement strand
CGTCAAGGCCGAGTTGTTGCAGCGGATTCGATCCTTCCTCGTCTCCTCTTCGATTTAGACGGCATGCTCGGTCGTCGATACCCCTTCCCCTCCGAAAACTTGTTATTTTCTAAAAGTTGAGTAAATAATCGCATATATCGAGTATAAGAGTTAGCTCAGCGACCTGATTGTTGCAGCTAGAACAATTACTTGTTAAATTTGCTGTTTAATGCTACTTTTGTTTGGAAATGTTCATTATTTTGTATGTTCTTGTGTGCATACCGGCATATCTAATATAAGAGTCAGCTTAGGGATCGGATTATTGCTTCTGAAACAATTGTTAAATTTGCTTTTTAATTCTACTTTTGTTTGGAAAAGTTTATTATTTTGAATATTCTTGTGTAAATTCGTAGAAATAAACACTGAGATTGCTGCAAAGACTGGGATATCTAATATAAGAGTTAGCTTAGTGATCTGATTGTTGCATCTAGATCCTTCACTTGTCAAATTAACTTTTAAATTCTACTTTTGTTTGGAAAGTTTATTATTTTGTATTAAGTCTTGTGTAAATTTATAGGGATGAACACTGGTTGGTTGCTGCAAATACTGGCATGTTCTGTTATAAGATTTAGCTCATTGATTTGATTCTTGCCTCTAGATCCATTAATTGTTAAATGAGAGTGTGGGTTGGATTAGATGATGTTTCCATGAGGTTTTTTGTTTATTGATGTAGGATTTCAATATGATTAGATATGAATTATATGCCAACTATTGAATAAAACTGTAAAAGGAATCTTATCAGTGAAAAGATCCATGTTATTGTTGTATGTTCATGATAATTCATTAAATGAGATTAATATTTGGAGAACTGAGATTAATTTCTGGCATTCCTCGCTTTTATGGGTATGCAAGATTGTGTTCAATGGCCAGATTCTTTTATTTGTTTTTTGTTCTTAGTGGGATCTATTTACTTGTGTAATGGAAGGCACAATGTTTGATTCTTTTTATTATCTCGTAGAAGACTGCACTTACTGTATGTTAGTTTAGCGGTTCGGTTCTTCCATCCATTATATGTTTATAAAATATATGATAACTCATATGATTAATTAATTCTTCATTCTTAGAATTGTATTAAAATTTTAAAATTTTAAAAATTAAAAAATTATTGTACTTTATTATATATAGAGTTTTAAATTATATACAAGTTATAATAAATAAAGTATTATAATGAAACTTTCATGAGAAACTACTTAACATAAGTCAAATGAATATTTTAAAATTTGATAATTAATTGATGAAAAAACCAATATTTTTATCATGCGTTAATTTCATAAGTTTTAATTTTTTTTAAAAATTAACTAAATAAAGTTATTATACATGATGTTTGGCCAAGGGTTATCATGTTTAGTACTAATATATAAAATAAAGAACTTTTACTACGTACCTTTTAATTATTTTATAATATTATTTTTTTATTAGCAAATTTTTTATTTTTCTATGCAATTAGGATTTATTTAGAATCCTTTAATGCTTTTCTATTGTAATGAGGATTTGTGTTGCCACAAGTCATCTAATTATTTTATAATATTTTTCTTTCTTTTTTATTAGTAAAAATTTATTTATTTTTATTATAACTACGATTTGTTTCAAATCGTTTAATACGTTTCTAGTATAATTATAATTTGTTTTATTACATGTCATCTAATTATTTACAGTATTACACTTTCATTTTTTATTAGTAAAAATACTACTTTTATTGGAATTAAGATTTGTTTCAAATCCTTTAATTCTTTTTATTGCAATTAGAATTTATTTAGATTTCTATTATAATTAGGATTTATTTCAAATCCTTTAGCCGTGTATCGTGCGAGTTAACGGCTAGTTAATATTAATAAATATAATAGAAGGTAGTTTTCTTTCACATGGAAGCCCACAATTTTTTGAGGGAATATAATACAGTCATATAACAGTTGAGGTTAGATCTATAAGATTTTTAATGTAACTTTAAGTATGAATTACGTATCTTACCATGACATTTAGATTATTATAATGGCCTAGATTAGATCAATTAGATTTTTAATTTAATTATAATTATAAGTTACTTCTGTAATATCTTGATTTCGGTTTACATAAGAATTGAATTAGAAATTTTACGATCGAGTCAAGTCTTGTTTAAAGTTGTTGGTTACTAAGACTCAATCGATAAAATAGATCGAAATAACCCGTTTGTTATCACGAGAATAAAAGTCATTATTAAATATATGTCAAAACATATCAAATATACATAAAAGTAAAAAAAGAAAATAAATACACTTAGTTCAAGTGTGTATGGCGTTTATCTGACTTTCCACCAAAGTTGATCCAGGATTATAATACCTATATATATAATAAGAAAAAAAATAATAACGAATATTACTATTCTAAAAAATTATTAGTACAAATTAGCAAATGAGTATTTAATTACCCATGAAAACTTAAAAACTTTAGAATTGCCTCACACTGGACGGTAAGTAAACATACTAAAATAAGTTTTGGCGATCATGCATGGCTAATATTCATATTCTTACATAAAACGCTTACGCCCTCACATCCTTCATATTACACCTGCCATGGTACTCAAGTGGCAAAAGGAACGGTTAAGTTAGCACTACAAATTCTGAAAATGTGTTGCATTACGAAGCACCCTCAAACTTCACACTACCTCAGGCTTTGAAGGAATACTAGTGTGGTCCATACATATCTCCATACCGCTCATTCTCTTATACGTGAAATTCGTAAAAATACTTGTACTTGTATAATAGGTTTAAGGAAGAGGCTTGTATCATATATTTCTGCAACTTCAGTTCAAAAACCAATAAGTGATCTCATCCCTATAGTTTATTAAAAAAGTGTAAAAGCACACCTAAATGGCCCAACATTAGAGGGATCCGATAAAATGCCGCCGATGTCATCTTACGTCTAAAGCATGATTAAACTCGACATGGTGGGAATCAAGTAGAGATCAAGCAAACAAAGAGTCATATGAAGTTGTGGTCCAAGCTCCAAGCATCTCTTCACATCTACGGGGAGTTCGAACTTCGTAATCTATATCAAAACTCACTATTAAGTAAAATACTCATGTCTCTGTATAATGTATGTTCATGGTGTATACTCATATCACTATTACATCCTAATAAAACAACAGTGTTAACAAACCAATAACTAAACACATGGCACGTAAATTGAGAAATAATAAATAAATAAATAAGGAAATAAACTCATAGATAATTAGATAAATAATAATTACATTAACATAAATAATAAACCAAGTACAAAATAATAACATAATTATATTATATAAATACATGGGTAAGCACAAGTAAATATCATATAAACTCGTGTTAATAAATATGTAAATAATTAAATAAATAATAATTCAACAAATAAATAAATAAGCAAATAGTTAATACTCATTAATCATAAATATTAATAATATCATAGTTTTACAATAAAAAATATGTATTTAAATACAACATACACATAACGAACAAATAAAAAAACAAATAAATATATACAATTTAGTAAACATAATAAGACTAATATTCATAAGTAAATATAATATTAATAATAACAAATAACCATGTAAACATTCATTGTATAAATGAAAATCAACATATAAATAAAAATAAATACAATAATGAATAAATAAATAAATAAATATATAAAAATATTCATAATACTAAAATATGCTAAATAATGTAAATATGTATCTAAACTAATGTAGGGTTCTCGAATTACCAAAAATGTTCAAAAAACGACTGAAAACGATTGAAAATGAATCGAATTGGGATGAACTGAGTTAAACCTGACCAAGTCGAATGGGCTAAACCAACTCGATTTGCGTTAACCGAAAAACCTGCTTTGATTAACAAACTCAGGCATTGATAGGCGGACATGAACGCGGGCAGCAGATATGATCACGGGCAAATAGGCCGAACAGGGGCAGTGGTACCCATCACCGAAGCATGTACGGCCCTGCGGCTGGGCAGGATGGCTCAGATCTTGCCATGTGGCACGACCAAAATATCTGATAACTTGCTATCTACTGGACCCACCTATGCATATGGACAGAAAGCTATGATCAAGACCATCCAAAGTCAAAACTAACTCGAGTCCTAAAAGTGACTATACAGGTGGGAATCGAGGCATGAAAGTTAAATGAGCCTCAAACCCTGAACTCAATTAGGCGAAAACCTACAACTAAATCAAAATGGGCCCACATGGGCAAAATTCGATGATCTTAACTCTCTATGATGCATGCAAATGAGATACAATGAAAATCACAATGGATGCTAAATGCTGTAATAACCTAAATCTAGGCCTAAAACCTTACTAACTCATACAAATCATATGTATACCTCACGTATATACTGATAACTCACGCTTTGTTGTGGCCTGATTCAAGCTATCATCTTCATGTTAGGCATACTCAACCACCATAATATGCACATATGGCCATCTGGTCGCCATACTCATGGTCTGAAAAGTAATCTGGCTCGAGCTCATTCAAACCAACTCGATATAGACCCGAACCGAAAAAAATGACAATCAGGTAAAACCCTAACCCGAAGTTGGGGTTTTACAACTTCTCTTTAAAAAAAACCAAAGGTTCCCAATTACCCGTTAATAAAAAAATGACCACTTTTGCTATGTTTTCCATAAAAGGTCCTTGATTTTTATTTTGAAATAATTCATAGGTTTTTTCGGTTTTCTAGGCCTAATATTCTTTAAATTAGTAGTAAGTAAACATACTTAAACAAGTACGAGTGCACATGCACAATTAGTATTCATATACATGCATGCACCGCTTACACCCTCACATCCTCTATATTACACCCACCACGGTATTCGAGTGGAAAAAAGAAGAGTTAAGTTAGTGTCGCATACTCCGCACTAACTTAGGCTTTTAAGGAGTACTAGTGTGGTTTATACATATGTAACACCCCGATTTTGGTTCACTTAAGAACCGAACTAGAAATTTTATGATCAAATCGAGTCATGTTTAAAGCTATTGGTCGGTACGACTCGATTGATCAAATAGATCGAAATAACCCTCTCGGTGTCATGAGAATGGAAGAAATTTTCAAATAAACATCAAAATACATTAAATATAAATAAATGCAAGAAAGTAAATATTGGGTTGAGCTCAAGTGTGTGTAGCGTTTATCTGTCCTCCCACCAAAGTCGACTCAGGATTTGCATGACCTACATATATTATATGAAAACCGTTAGTAACGAATGTTACTGGTCCGAAAAATAACTAATACCATCTAGAAAATAGGTATTCCATTACCCACGAAAACTTATCAAACTTCAAGAATGCCTCACACCGGGCAGTATGCAAACATACTTAATGAATGTCAGCTCGCATGCACGACTCATAATCATAAGCATACATACATATAGCGCTTACGCCCTCACACCTTCCATATCACCCGCCATTGTACTCGAGTGGCAGAAGGAACAATTAAGTTAGTGCCACATATTCCGGAAATGCACTACATTACGCAGTACCATCATACACCCGCACTACCTCATGGTTTGAAGGAGTACTAGCACGGTCCATACATATCTCCGTACCACTCATTCTCTTATTCGTGAAATATGTAAAACAATGCGTACTTATATAATAGGCTTAGGGATGAGGCTTATATAATAAATTTCTGGAGCTAAAGTTCGAAAACTAACAAGGGATCTCATCCTCGTAGTTTTATTAAACAAGTATAAAAATGCGGCTAAATGGCCCGACATCAGAGGGATCCAATAAAACATCGCCGATGATGTCCTACATTTAAAATACGATTAAATCTTACACGCAAGGAGTCAAACAGAGAAGGAGAGTCATACGGACATGTGGTCCAAGCTCCAAGCGTATATGCACATCTACGGTGAGCTCGAACTCCTACATCGGAACCCATTGCTAAGTAAAATACCAACATCCCTATATGATGCATACATGTGGTGTGTGCTCATATCATCAATACATCTTAATATGTAAGACGGTACTAAATAAATATACAGCTAAACATATATCATGCAAATCGAGACATAATAATAGTTAATAATAAATAATAAAGAAATAAATACATTCTTAGATAATTAAATAGTAATAAATACATAAACATAAATAATTCTTTAATCACAAAATAATATCATAATTATAGAATACAAGAATATATAATGACATACAAATGCAAAATAACATCCATGAGAATAGAAAATAAATAAATAAATAAATATATAAAATTTAATTAGTGTAAATAAGACTAATAGTAATAAGTAAATATATAATTATTAATAATAAATAATAAATAATTTACTAATATTAACTATTCATGAGAAATATTAATATAAATATTAAATATATTAAGATACGACTAAATACGTGTAAATAATAACATGAACAAGAAAAAAAATTAATAATCAATTAATTAATCAATACCAGATAAACATGAATAAAAATAATACTTATGAATAAATATATTATCAATAAAAATAATTAGTTACATAATCATTTATCATAATTAACAAATATTAAAGAATAAGAAACTAAAACTAATTAACAAATAAATAAATAAATAAAATTATTAATAAAAAAAATACTCATAATATCAAAACATGTTAAATCATGTGAATATACATCTAAACTAATATAGAAGTTCTTGAATTACCGAAAACGGCGTAAGAACGGACGAAAACGGTCCAAAATAAGCTCAACCAGATCGAACCAAGCTGAACCAGACCAAACCATATGAGCTAAACCAAGCCGGTCTGGGTTAACTTGAAATGGGCTAGGTTGGGTAGGCTTATGGACATGAACATGGACATGGATGTGGGCTGGCGAACTCGGGCATGACCAGCGGACGCGGTCACAGACTCACGGACATGGTCGTGGTCAAGCGGGCAAATGGGTCGTGCGGAGGGCCGCCGGTCCCGTCACCGCAAAATGCTGACGGTAGCGCGACTGGAGTGACCTCCGATCGCGATCGACAGAGGAGAGGACGATGGAGATGCTGGTGGTGACGGTCGAAGGAGTCCGGCCACTGGCTGGCCGGAAAACAACCTCAAAGGTGTGGTGTCGCCGCCGGGTGCGGCAACGTTGCCGGCGGCGATTGCACCCATCGTGGTCGTCATGGGTTGTCTTAAAATGTAGATCTAGGTGAGGGGAAGCTGTGTGGGTGGTCGGATCTGCCGGTGGGTGCTCGCCGGTGACGAAAAATGACCCGAATGGGCGGCAACGGTGGCGAAAACCGACCCCAAAAAGATCGTCTCCGACGGCGACGGTGGCGATCGTGAGTATGACTCGAAAGGCAGCCGCGAGATGATCACGACCGTACTGATGGTCTGGCCGGAGAAGGGCCTGGGTGTCACCGGCGGCGAGCTAAAATGCCGGCGGCACTAAAGGTGGAAAAACTGAAAACGAGAGAAAACCTCAAAATTTATATGGGCAGCTAGGGTTGAGTGGACGGATCAGATTTTGCCATGTGGCACGATCTTAGTGTCCGACAACTCGTGACATGGTGGGACCCACCTATGGGTATATATATTATAGATATGGACGGAAAGTTCGGATCGACACCGTCCGAACTCAAAACTGACTCGAGTCATGAAATTGACTCTATAGGCAGGAATGAAGGAAATATGATTAAATGGGCCTCGAAACCCTAAACTCAATCAAGATGGGTCGACAGGGGCACAATTGAGTGATCTAAAATTCCTACGCATGCAAATGATGTACCCATAAAATCCTAAATGGATACTAAACGCCGTAACGGCCTAAATCTAAGCCTAAAATCTTGTCTAACATATACAAACAAATCTGTATACCTCAGTATACACTGATAACTCGTAATCCTATTATCTGCATGTTTAGTATAATCAGCCACTATAACATGCTCATACAGCCATTTGGGTCCATACTCATAATCTAAAAATAGTTTGACTTGATCTCGCTCGTACCAACTCGATATTGACCCAAATAGGGCAAAACTCAAATCGGGTAAAACCCTAACCCCAAAATGGGGTTTTACAACTTTTCCTCCTTATAAAAATTTTGTCCTCAGAATTTCTTACATCAACTGCGATTGAATGACTCAACTGAAGATGCCATCCTACTGACATAGTGGTAGCTCTCCCTCGAAAGCTAGCTTCACACTGTCCAAGCGTACCAACATGAAGCTAGATCTCTGAATGCTGACAAAGCTCACAAGCTCCGTACTAATCTGGCTATATAGATTACACATGCTGGAATCATCTGATAAACATGTCATATATGCTAGAATCATTTGTCTTCACTGACCATAGATGCCCAAATCATCTCGTTAGACTAACCATGCATGCTCGAGTCATCTCGCTAGACTAACTCCTAGGGTCACTACATACTATGGGGGCTGAAATACAATGACACCTGCATGAAAATCTAAGCTCACCCCTAAGGGTCTACTGGGTAGTAGATCAGGTACTCTAGAGTACTATAGGGTACTAGTATGAACTAAATTAGGAAAAACTATATCAGTGTGATGCATACGACCTAACATTTACCCATCCTTATCAATGTGATAGGTCAACTAGGTGTATACCCAAAGCACTCTGCTCTAGATCTTGCAGCTATACTAAGGTACGCTGCAAGTTCTACTAGCATACGGTGGACTCTAGTACCAAATAAAGGTATATACTAATGAACTACATGGATCACTATCACCAATCTAAGTCAGACACTCAGGTGTCCCTGTAAGAGGAACTAGACTCCTCACTAGGTTTTAGCTAACTAAGTTCTAAGTCAGATATCTCACTCTATTCCATAATGGAACAAGGAAAGCTACTATGACTCTACTGTGTGCTATAGCTCTTGTAACTATCTATATGACCACTAACTGCTGAAGAGGGCTCTCTGTTATGGAATGGAGGCGAGAACACCTGTACATGTACAACGTGTCTCAAGGAGTATGAAAACATACTCTGCATAGACCTGTGGAGTCTACATTTGGTCTGTGGCAAGAGCGCTGGTCAGTGTCTACTCATCGCAACCATAAGGAAAAATAGCTAGCAGGACTCATATATCTAGAAAGGTGAGCGTGAACATACTTGGGTAGAGGCTTGGCTATGTCAAACATTTCTGGTCATATGAAAAGAGACTGGATCTCTTGTGGAAACCTGGTCACACTGCTCTAGGATTCTAATTGGGAGGTATCTCATCCTCACATAGTTTGCCATCACGACTCTATCTGTGGTGATGTAAGTATGTTTGTCTGAGTCACGGTGGGTAATAAAATTCTATATAGGATATCGGGTGACTCACAAATATGGGTAGGTCCATAGACATGCCTCCAAGATCATCATGATTGGACTCCGCCAAAGGTGGCCAGCCTATGGAATAGCCAATCAACGACGAGTATAAGAGACGGCTCCTAAGTGGTTCTAGTTCAATCAACTAACAGTAGGCATGTGTTTCTCGATATTGTACTAGTTATGCATTTCTAAACGGATGGGGTTCAAATGACCCAAAGAACCACTATCTCTCCTCAAGTCTACGGGGACTCATATTGAGGTTTGACAGTGTCTCGTCCGTTCTTCAGTAGTGTATGACTTGTCGTCCTGTACCGATTTGTAGTACTAATCTTAACTCACATGACTACTACTGTTGTGGTAGACTCTCAAGCAAAGCTATAAGTTAAGATGAGCATACACTAGTGTCCCTCTATCTGGTCAACATGATCCGGTCAAAATGAATTCTCTGCTTGCGTCGCTCCCAATCTTGGGTGAAGTTGTCTCCTCCGGACGGGTCTGTCATCGTCTACCTGCACTGTAAGTCCTAAATAGTACCATGAAGGTACCTCCTATATTCGGGGCAAATGCTAAATCTTATGTCTGAGGGTAAGAACCTAATTGTGCTAGCGAAGCACAAGGAAAACACTGTCTCCCTAATGGACGCTCCCTCACTAAATCCATCATCTATGCCAAAATTCTAATACGAGTCAAATATCTCTCTCTGGCTAGGCCAAACTCTAAATGAGTTAAGCCACGTATCTAATCATTTGCTAATTATCTAATCTGTGGACACTGACTGTGGGTCACGTGTATGCTATTACGCTTACTGAACAATCTGACCACTATGGTCAATCTATTTGGATGTCATACCGTCTTGTTCTCGTACTCTATCCATATAAATCCATAGAAGACCCACTAACACTTTCTAGTAATCATATGACCTGTATACCCTAGGTATAACCCATACGTACGTTGTCATGCTGACTGAATAATCTTACCAGTGTGGCCATCTCATCTGGAGCTCACACTACTCTATTTTTGGACTCTGTCCGTGTATAACCTTAAAAGACACACAAATAGTGTTTGATGATTCCTGTAAGACCGTAACTAACACTATCTTGCAATACCTGCTGACCCATGGATGTCAAGTCAAGGCGATTGTATGCAAGATGGCTAGTGAAGTCAATCCTGTATAATCGCTTCAAAATTATCTCAGTGCACCTAACTTTCTTCTGCCCGACTAATGTTATCATAGCTATATATTCTCCTCAATGCCTAACTCAACTCTCCTCATAATACTGTGACATGCGGTCTCTATGTAAAGCTAAGAACATCCTCAAATAGTTGTCCTCCTATAAGGTGAGGTAACTACTTAGCCTTTCCTTCTACAATAACTACTCCACTCAGTTGGCGGTAGTGTAATATATGGATGGTGTTTTTGTATCACAGATGGTAGTAGTGCGCATTCGGTCGGCGGTAGTGCATCATAGATGATGGTTGTGCTACTCGAACAGTGGTTGTGAAACTCGGACCGCAGTGGTGAAACTCGGACAGTGGTTGTGCTACTCGGACGGTGGCTATGAAACTCGGATGGTGGTTGTGCTACTCGGACGGTGGTTATGCAACTCAGACGGTGATTGTGCTACTCGGACGGTGGTTGTGCTACTTGGACGATGGTTGCGCTACTCAGACGGTGGTTGTGATACTCAAATGGCGGTTGTGCTATCCAGGTGCTGAAGTCTAATCCTGATCATGTACGTCATGAACCCATTACTGTCTCTGACGTATTTATCTCCATGTGTTTATTTCATCAGAGGTAGTTGTTATCAACTCGACTTAGCCTATCCAACCATATGTGCAATCCACGTGTTGAAGCCTGATGCTGATCATGTATGTCATAAACCCATTACTGTCTTTAAAATATTTATCTCCATGTGTCTATTTCCCCAGAGGTAGTTGCCATCAACTCAGTTCAGGTTATCTAACCATGTGTATTTGTAAGCAAAGAAACAAACTCCTAGTTAATTAGATAAATAATAAATACTTCAACATAAATAATACTCCAATCACAAAATCTATATAAATACACTGGTAAATACAAGTAAATATCATATACTCGTATCAGTAAATATATAAATAAATAAAGTATTTAATATATAATAAATCAATAAATAAATGAATAAACAAATAGATAATTCTCATTAATCATGAATAATAATAATAATAATAATAATATCATAGCTATATAATACAGAATACTTAATTAAATGCAGATAAACAATAACATACAAGTAATGAACAAATAAATAAATAAATGAATACAATTTAGTAAACATAATATGACTAATATTTATAAGTAAATATAATATTAATGATAACAAATAATCATTTAAACATTCATCATATACGATAAATATATAAATAAAAATAAATAAACAATAATGAAAAATAAATAAATCAATATATAAAAATACTCATAACGTTAAAATATGCTAAATAATGTGATTATACATATGAACTAATGTAGGGGCTCTCGAATTATCAAAAACGGCAAAAAAAAGGTTGAAAATGTGGTGAATCAGACCGAACCAAGCTAAACAAACTCGGTCTAGGTTAATTAGAAAATGAGTTGGGTTAACTGAGCTGATATGAGCATGGACCGGTGGACTCAGACATGTTGTGGCAGGTTGGCGAACTTGGGCTCGACAAGCAGGACGTGATCTCGGGAAGGCGGACGCGAACACACGCAAATGGGTTGGAAAATGACGATGGCACCACGGCTGGGTCATCGCTAGTCGGGATCGACGGCCCATGCGACGAGGAGCATGATTCTAGTGGTGATCAGTA
Source organism: Piper longum (assembly GCA_032619315.1). Taxonomy (NCBI): domain Eukaryota; kingdom Viridiplantae; phylum Streptophyta; class Magnoliopsida; order Piperales; family Piperaceae; genus Piper; species Piper longum. The sequence continues at coordinate 20,935 of JAVDBV010080318.1, read as the reverse complement.
GAGTTCGGCCGGTGGATGGCCGGAAAGGGGCGGTATCGCTTCCTGATTCAGAGTCTTTGCCGCAACGGTGGTTGAGGGTTGTCTCAAAATGGAGATCTTAGTAAGAAGTTGTGTGGGTGGTCAGATTGACCAGAGGTGGCTCACCCGCACTAAAAATTGGCTCAAATGGCAATGACAACAATGGATACCGGCTTCAAAAACCGGCCGTAAGGCGGTCATTGGGGTGCCTGTCCGGTGGTTGGGGATGAGTCGAAGACTCACCGGTGGCGACCCAAAGTGACAATGACACTAAGGGTGTAAATCATCCAAAATTGTGGGAAGGTCATCGAAAATCAAATGGAGAATGCTAGAACTGACGTGGATGGCTCACGCTGTTTATTAGGACCTGCTTATGGGTATATACAAAATACATATAGACAGAAAACACAGATCAAGACCGTCCAAAGTTAAAATTGAATCCCAAAGGAATACTAAATGCTATAAAAGCCTAAATTTTAGCCTAAAACCCGGCTTAACCCATAAAAAAAATCATTTGTATATATTGTGTATACACTAAAAAATCGTGCTCTATTGTATCATAACTTAAACAACCATCTACATAACATGCTCATATGGCCATCTAGGCCTCATACTCATTATCTGAAAATTAGTCTTATCCGAGCTTGCTCGAACCGACTCGAGACTGGCCCGAACAAAGTAAACTACAAGTGGGTAAAACCCTAACCCGAAGGTGGGTTTTACACATAATTGATGACTTACAAGCTTCCCTCCAATAAATTGAATTAACATCATTTTCTCACATTTTTTTCATCTTTTTCCTCACCAATCTCTATTGTGACAACTTCGAATAAAAATACAAGAATTTTAAATTAATTATTACTATAAATTTTGCTTATTATTTTAATGGCTGAGATTAAATACTATAACGGAAAACTATGTCTTTTATCATGATCGTTAAGTTATTATAATCACAATGTTAAATTTATAAGATTCCTATTTAATTATAAATATGAATTACGCCTTTTATTTTAACTACTATATAACATATTAAGATTTTTTGAAGTATTTTTTTATTACAATATATTTATCATTCTAAATTTTCATTTGAAAAAATAATAATACCTATTTTATATAATCTTTCAACTTGGATTTCTTCAATTAATTTTTTAATCTTGAATTGTATTTTACCAACATTTTATGTCTTTCTTTTCAAAATATTATTTTAATTATACACTTTTTTGCAATTTTTTATTATCTGTGAAGCAGAAGAGATCATTCAATTTTGAAACAGCCAAAATGTATTTTTTTAGTTTTAATATTATTAAAATTTAATTTTTACTATGATGCATGAGTTGTATTTTTTAAATATTAATTGGTTTCAAAATTTAATTGAATTTATTACGATTTTCATCTTTTATTAGTACGAATTTTAAAATTTAACTACGATTTCTTTCAATAAAACTTTAATTTTTAGTTTGGCATTCCACTTTAATATGTGTGCCTTAAGTTAAAATTGATCTTTTATAATTTAACTTGTTGGTATTCCTTAATAGTTAAGATAAATATTTATACTTAATTTTACAACTATTTCTAATTTTTTCCGTGTGAAAAAGTAGAGGAGGGAAATTGATTTTCAAGCAAAAGTAATTTTTAATTATAATTATTTTTTTAATGATGATTTACGACATTTAATTTTTAAATATTAAAATGTTTTGATCTCAAATTTTCATTAATTTTACGCCTTATGAATAAATTGAATTTTAATTTTGAATTTGACGTTGTCATATTCTTCCTTGAGTATATATAAGTTTACCTTCTCACAAATCTATTTACTTAATGGTTATTAATTATTTATTTATTTATTAATATTTACCTATAAATTTTTCATATAAGAAATCTATATGTTTTTCATACAACCAAAATAATAGTTATATTTTATAGTTCGTAATTTTTATATATTAGATTTGCCTTCAATCTAAAAGTTTAAGTTTATTTATTTCTCGTTTCAACGATTGATAATACCTTTTATTTTTCCTTCCATTTCTACTGTTTTGGGTGAGGGTTATACCCAATTTTTATTTTCCCAGTTGAGCCAGTTTCAAATCAATTCGAGCGAGCTCGGGCCAGACTAATTTTTAGACCATGAGTATGCCCAACATAGAAATGATTATTTGAATTAGGTTACAACAGAATGTGAGTTATCAATGTACACGCGTGGTACATATATGATTTTTATAAGCTAGTTAGGGTTTTAGGCCTAGATCGAGGCCATTGCAGCGTTTAGTAGTCGTTTGAAATTTTTAGGGTATCTCATTTACACGCATCGTAAAGATTTAGATCACTCAATTGGGCCCTTATGGGCTCAGGTTGATTGAGTTGTATGTTTTTACGCTATTGAATTGAGTGTTCTGAGCCCATTTAGACTCCTTGCCTCAATTTACCCTATCTCATTTACATGCATCATATATTTTTACCCTATCTCATTTACATGTATCATAAGAAATTCAGATCACCGGATTGGGCCCCTGTGGGCCCAAATTGATTGAGTTGTATGTTTTTGCCATATTGAATTGAGGGTTGAGGCCCATTTAGGCTCCTTGCTTTGATTCCCATATCTAGAATAACTTTTAGGACTCGAGTCAATTATGACTTTAGACGGTCTCTATGTGAGTTTTTTGTCCCTATGCATATTACATACATCTATAGGTGGGCCCCATTGGGCCACGAGTTGTAAGACGTCCGGATCATGCCACGTGGCTATGTCCAAGTCTCCCAGTGCCCATCATTCCAGTTCATGTCTGCCCATTCAACCCAGCCCATTTTCCTGTTAACCTAGACTAGGTTTGTTTAGCCCATTTGACTTAGTCTCGTTCAGCTTAGTCTGGTCCGGTTCAACTTATTTTCAACCCATTTTTTGCCATTTCTCGACTATTTTTTATAATCTTAGAAGCCTTACATTAGTTTAGATGAATATTCACATTGTTTAGCATATTTGGATATATGAGTATTTTTCTTTATTTAGTAATTATTTTATTTATTTATTTATGATTATTCATTTGTTTTTATTTATATATTTGTTGACTATGATGAATGATTATGTAACTAATTATTATTATTAATAATGCATTTATTCATAGATATTTTTCTTCATGTTTATATTGTTTTATTTAATTAATTGATTGATTAGTAATTATTTCTTACTTGTGTTATTAGTATGTTTGTTTAAGTAATATTTATACTAATATTCTTCATGATTAATTAATATTAGTCATTTATTTATTTATTTATCTATGGATTTATTTAACTATTTATTTGTTTGTTTATTTAATTATTTATATGTTTATTAACACGAGTATACACGATATTTACTCGTGTTTAATGCATATTTATATAGTATACTTATATTATTATTTTATTATTAGATTATTATTTATGTTTCATATATTTATAATTTTCCTAAATATATATAAGTGTATTTATTTGTTTATTTTTTTATTTATTATTTATTATTATTATGTCTTGATTTATGTGTCAGGTGTTTAGTTGTTGGCTTATTAGCCCTATTTTCTTTATTAGGAAGTATTGATGATATAAACACACACTATAAACATGCATTATATAGAGACATTGGTATTTTACTTAGCATTGGGTTACGATGTATGTTATGGAGTTCGGGTTCGCCGTAGGAGTGTCGATGCGCTTGGAGTTTGAACCACACGCCTATAGGACACTCTTTTTTTATCTATTCTTAACTCCCTCTATGTTGAGTTTAACCGTATTTTAAACGTAGGATGGCATCGGCAGCGTTTTATCGGATCTCTCCAATGTCGGTCTATTTAGTCATTTTTTCTACACATGTTTAATAAAACTACAAGGATGAGATCCCTTGTTGGTTTCGACTGAAGCTCCAGGAATATATGCTACACACCTCCTGCCTAAACCTATTATATAATTACGCACATTTTTAGGGATTTCATGAATAAGAGAGTGAGTGATATGGAGATGTATGGATTACACTAGTACTCTTTCAAACCCTAAGGTAGTACAAAGTATGAGGGTATTGTATAACACAGCACATTTTCAGAATTTGTGTCACTAACTTAATCGTTCTTTTTGCCACTCGAGTACCGTGACTGGTGAAATATGGAGGATATGAGTATGAATATGAATATTAGTCGTGCATGCGAGCCAGCACTTATTTAAGTATGTTTGCTTACCACCTAGTGCGAGGCAATTCTGAAGTTTCGTAAGTTTTCATACGAATGGAATATCTATTTGCCAATTTGTACTAGTTATTTTTCTGACCAATAATATCCGTTACTAATGTTTTTTATATTATATATATAGGTCTTGCAATCCTGAGTCTACTTTGGTAGGAGGACACATGAAGGCTACACACACTTGAGCTCAGTATAATTACTTCTTTCCTACTTTTATTTAAATTTGATGTGTTTTGACATATATTTAACAATGTCTTCCATTCTCATGACATCAGGTGGGTTGTTTCAATCTATTTTATCGATCGAGTCTTACCAACCAACAACTTTAAATATAACTTGACTCAATCGTAATATATCTGATTCGATTCTTAGGTGAACCAAAATCGAGGTGTTACATCTACTTTTAATCATCGAGTTCTTAGTAACTTTAATTAATTATTGTTGCTTTAATCTTCTTCAACATAATTTAAATTTACTCTTTTAAAGTCGAAATCCATGCAAAGAGATGAGGCAAATTCATGAAAATATACATTACTTTTGCTCTTTTATGATTTTAAATATTGAACTCGAATATCATTGTGCTTTGTTATTACTCCTCCACTACCACCTAAAAATGACGCCATTATGCATATTTTAATAATAGTCTTTACTTTTTAATTCAAACAATATAGTAAGATTTGGCCGCATCATTAAAATCTAACACCTTACTAACTGCGTTTGATACCATAGGTAAGGGGAACCTTTGTAATTTTCACACTTTTTTTTAATATATGGGACTCTAATAGATTCATCCCCTATCTATACAGGTCTGAGCTTTATCTAATTTTAACTTTTCCATTACAATAATTAGGGTGTAAATTAGCCAAGTGGAGTCGAGCACCAATTTGTTCATGTCAATTCAATTGGTAAGGTATTTTCCATAATTTTTGAAATTGATTGTAAATATAGTATTAGGTAGTAAATAGTATAATAGAAAAAACATTCCATATTTTTTCTTTTCGAAGTAAAAAGTATGCTTCAAGATAATTCTCGTTGGTTTTTGAACTCAAGATTCAGAAATATATGATATAAGCTCATCTTTAAGTCTATTATAGTGCATGAAATTTTACGATTTTTTCAAATAAGAGAGTGGGTAGTATAAAAATATGTAGATTGCATTAGTACCCTTTTTTACTTTAAGATAGTACAATGTATATAGGGTATTGTGAATGCCGCATATTTTCAAAAATTGTGGCAATAACATAACAATTTCAAGTAATTTGTGTACCATGATGGATGATATATAAAGGATATGAGAACGTCAACTAATGACTCTGTCCATCCACATCCCTACAGGATTGTCACTAATGGTGCCTGATTGGATTATCTTGCAATATCCATCTGACCTAAGGGTGTCAGGTCAAGACAATGATTGCAAGAGACCCCATGAAATCGGATCCTATGCCATCTCATCAAAATGACCTCAGTTTTCCCAAGTCTCCTCTATCCTACTGATTCCTTTAGAACTATATCTCGTTCCTCAAATTTTGACCTTACTAAGATCTAACTAATCTACTCGGTTGGCGGATGAGCAATACACGGACGACGGTAGTGCATACTCAGTCAGTGATAGTGCATCTTGGTAGGTGGTTGTGCACTCAGTCGGCGGTTTGCTCAGTCGGTGGTTGCACACTCGGTCGGTGGTTACGCACTCGGTCGGCGGTTGTGCACTACTAATCCTAATCGTATCCATCGTAAATCCACTATTGTCTCTGACATCTCTGAGCTGCTAACAACTCGGTTCAGGTCATCCAACCATGCGTGCCTATTCTGAAGGAGTCGAAATCATAGTAGTGACATATACGATGGTGAACCTATGCTAAATCCACACTGATCTCTTGAATTTGGAGTGACTACTTCTATCAGTGCTGACCTGAAGACCACTGCCTGGCAAAAAGAAGCCAAGAATGCTGTTATAGCGGACATAAACTAGTGGAAGAGGGAAATGCAGTGAAGTATCCATTGGTCTGTCAATCTACCTCGTTTCTCATCCTCATTCATTACCATCTTCTAGAAGTGCTCCTCTCAAGTCATATGCACAACGCTTATCTATGCTCCATGTAATTTAATCGCTCCATTGGCATAATCACACCCTTCATCCATAAGGGTTTGTCAGCACTTGGTAGTCCATCTCATGTGCTAACTAATTTGCCATTATCTCGATACTTTAAGCTCCTAACTGTTATCCTTTTTTCCGTTACTCATTCCCACAATGTACACCACATCACATATAAGCAGGACTAATGTGGTGACATGTAAAAGATGGATTCCTAGTCAACACCTAATTAAACCTCAACTTGCCAAACATGTGGACACAATGACTAATCCACATCTCTTATACGATGGACAGATCTGGTGGGTCTCCAAGCCCACCACGACATCTCTATCAGATTTCTGCTGTCATCTGCTGATATCCAGATCTAGCATAAGATGAGATCATATACTCATTCTACCTCCACTAGCACTACAACATACCCCTCTCACATCTAACTGACCATTAATCGGATATCATAAAAAAATCCATAAAAATCACCTTGTCATATCAACCAAGGTCGGTTCCACTTATTTTTTATCAAGTTTTGAACACACCGTTATCAAATAAATTATGAAGAGAAATCTGCATGTAAAAAAATTAAATAGGAACATACCTGTCAGCTTGACTCGGAGCAGTCTTTGCACACACATCACCTATAAATGTATCTTTCAACTTAATCGACTAAGAGTGGCTCTGATACCAAAACTGTAACACCACAAAATCTAGTTCACACTTGCTAACCAAACTGGAATGTTACGGGCCCTGGTTGGGTCGGCTAACCCGAACCCAACTCATGCGGATCAAATCTCAGCGTCTTAAGATGAAGATACGATTCTCGACATGAATGGATGAATGCACAAAACCCTAACATGCTACTACATGGATGACATGAAAATCAATTCACACACCAACACAATTGCAATAAAATCAAAAAGAAATTCAAAATAAAAATGGACAGAGTCCCTTAAAGTGCAATTAGGGACCATCCTCGTAAAGTAATATATACAAACATATATCCATATATCAAGAACTTCATTCACACATAATATAATCTACTGTATACTCGTTCTCAAACTTAGGCCTCAGCCCACTTGCACATTCTCTTCATAATTCACGTCGTATTATATCAACATTCAATCATAGCATAATCTCCTTCCATTTTCTCACATCAGTTTCAATATAATAGATTCACAAACAAAATATTAAACACTTGATCATCAAACTATGTGTGTGTGTACAAGAGACCTCACTATTCATCCGTCCAAGCTAGCACATTCGATCAAGTTCATCACCTACATATATTATAAAAAGCCGTTAGTAACAAGTGTTACCGGTCCGAAAAAAAACTAATATCAAACTGCCACAGGAGAGCTAACCCTCATGTTGAATAAAAACATCATATACTTCCTCAAGAACTTTCACAAGGGCACTAATGGGAGTCGCCACCCTCAAGTCGATAGCGTCCCCTTTCTATATCATTCTTTTTCCTTGGACCGGTCAAAGGAATTACCTTATTTCCAGTTGAATAAGCACGGTAGCCTCCACCCCTGAGACGAAACCGCTTCTCGCATCAATTCATTCTCATTCATCTCAGCCCTCTACATCCTCTATATTACTCTTGGCCTTGACGACGAAGGCCGAATACTCTCTAGCAGTCACCTTCAGTAACCTTTGAACCACAAGTCTAGGCATGCGATGTACTTAACAGTACCCGTAAACCTCCACGTTCTCCGGGTCTGAGGAACTCAAATGCGGACTTGTCAAGATCCCTTGGGAATGGAGTTGTCCAGAGCCCACTTTGACTGGCTAGTGCCCTCTCCAGTAGCGCGGTCGTCGAATTCCCCTGGTCATACATCTCACTGAAAATACGAAAACTATATACATAGGCCTGGGTAGGGAATTTACTATAATAGGGCGGCAGGCAAGGTGAGCTGCATTTGAATTTCGAAAATATACTCGAGCGATCTCATCCTCGAGGGTTATTAATTCGGAAATGCGATCGACTAAATGGCCCGAATTAAGTGGAATCCGATAAAATGCCACTTAATCCGTCCTATGAGTCATAATTCAAATATGAAATAGAAGAGAGCGTAAAATAGAGACAAGTCCTAAATGGACCTAGTAGAAGCTCCAAGCGTGTCATCGCGCCTAGGCGGTGAGCTCCTACCCCGTACCTACACTTCCGAACAAAATACTAATGCCCGCTAACTAAATATGCATCAAACTCGACTTGACCATCACACTCACAATGCACACAACATCTATCAACAATCAAATAATCATAAATGTGAAAATAATTCTACCTCATCCTAGTCAATTCAAATTTTTATCGTGTTTTTCTAAGTTACGTCGTCATCACGTAACATGCTCAGCTCAATTTATCTCATTAGATCACTTAACATTCATTCACAATTCATCAAACCGTGTCACTTATCATTTCATCTATAATTAGGCCTTAATCACATCAATTAATAAATCATAGCATGTTGTGCTAATAATCACCAACGCTAAATAATCAAGCAGAGGTAATTATACCTCACGCGTATGTCTCAAACCTCGAATTCAGTGCTTGACGGCATCCGAAGCCTAATCGGGTTTGACTAGATGAACTCGGCAGAAGATCTAGCGAATTCCATCAAACCGGTTTTTCAGTAAGTTTCGGTGGTTTTCCGGCAGGTTGAGTGGTTTTCCGGCTACAATATGGTGGTTTTTTGGTGGCAATTGCTGGCGGCGTCTACTAGCCAAATAGTGGTGGTATAGGGTACCAATGGAATCGGCTCAACGAGCCCGACACATTTGTGGTGTCGACGTGGCCGATGGAGGCCCTGGCCTACCGGAAACGGCTGAAACAGTGGCGGCTAGTGGGTAACTAGATTTGGCTGGCCTGGGCAGCAATGGGCTCCGCTCTTGTTGGGGAAGTTCGTGGGAGCGTCAATGACACTAAGGCGACCATTGGATAGTGACGGCGATAGTGATGGTCACTGGTAAAAAAATCGGCGACACAAGCACAACGCGGCCACTCTGCTAGGCATGGCGATCTAATGTCGGCCAGACGATGGCCAGGGGAGCTCGAGGTGTCACAGCCTCACCGTGATGGAGCTTGTTGGCAATGATCGGCGGCAGGGCGGCGGTGGCGGTGACACGTAGGGGGGGTGAGGATTTGGAAAGAGGAGGTGTCGGGGGAGGGGAAGAAATACTTCGGTGGCAAACTCGTAAATGAAAATTGACTCGACACCGGCTCAAGTCAAGAATAATACTAACTCGTAATAAATCCTAAAAACAAATCTAGAAAAATCATGGGAAAATCCCATAAAATAAAACAAATATCACAACGTCTAAATGACTTGTTCTACAACTAAAAGCCCATCTAAATTGCAATATAACGCATCCTAATACGTTATTCGGCCTAAAACTATTTCTACGGTCACAAAATGAAGAAATAAAATAAAATCATCAACTCTATACTCTCATATCTGTTGGTAACTCGGTCTGCTAATGCTTATCTGATGCTATCATCGAATACTTGGGTATACATGAACCCTCATAACTCATACATGCAACCGACGTAGCCTCAATATACGTCATCTAAAACATACTCAACTTGACCCGATGGCTGAACTGATCGGTTAATGACTATAAAGCCATGACTCAAATCACGGGTTTTACAATGCTTATTATGGAAATCTCCTTTGTGGGTTCCACCTAATGATTTAAGGGGAGGTTGACTTTGGTGTTAGCCTACGCCGATTATGGAAGTCTTTTTTGTGGGTTCCACCTGATGATTTAAGGGAGTTTGTCAGGCAATGATATGTAAGTTCCGTATAATAAAGGGAAGATTTTCAGATGACGATAGTTTCAGGTCATCCGATATGTGAATGAGAGATTGTTGGGTTTATCCCACATCGGTCGTGGATGATGTTAGTGACTTGTATATAGGCTAATGGGAAAGTCTTATTCCTTGAGCTGGCTTTTGGATTTAGAGAGACTCATGACACCTATTTGAAGGCCCTTTTGGGAGCCCATTGGGCTAAGTGATTTTGCGTGCCTTATTATTATTATATTATCATTATTGTCGTGCATGGTATAAACTTTGAGGCACTCTAACAATCATCTATAGGGTGTGTAGACGATGATAGTTTCGAGTCGTCTGATGTGTGAAGGGGAGATTGTTGGTTTATCTCACATCGGTCATGGATGATGTTTGTGACTTGTATATAGGCTACTAGGAAAGCCTTATTCCTTAAGCTAGTATTTGGATTAAGAAATGCCGGTGACATCTATTGTAAGTCCCTTTTGGAGGCCCATTGGACTTAACAATCATGTTGAGTGATTTTGCATGCCTTAGTATAATTATATTATCATTATCGCCGATATAAACTTTGAGCCACTCTAACTGTAACACCCTGTTCCGGTTCACCAGTGAACCGGCCCGAAAATGTCACCGGTGGCCGAACCGTTCGCTAATCTACTGGATTCGGTTAAGCCGACCCGGATCTACCCTCAACGTCATAAGATGGAGATGCAAACATGCAAGACATGGGTGATATGATTGGGTTCTAACGTGGTCCAACATGCATGCCATGATATGCAAACAAGAACAAAACGAACGCAGTAAATGAGAAATCCAAAGAAAAATATCTATTTCTATAGAAAAATGGACAGAGTCTCCCCTGAAAGTGTAATAAGGCCAACCTGTCCACAACAAGGATATATATGTATTTTATCAAAATAATGTAAAACATGACAATCGATAATCACATACAATCATCATCACTTTCACTTTCACCTAAGCCGAGTCTGAGCTCCAAGGCTCCTCATTCATTCATATTTATCTATTCACTTCATAAGTAGTTTATCAAAACATAACGCATTAAAATTCCATTCACATAACATCAACACACAATCATTACACATTACACACGGCATGTACATGTGTGTGTGTGATTATGTGCTGCTCCTCCACAATTCCTACAGCAGCTTTCAATCATCGCGATCTTCACCTACATATATATAAGAAAACCATCAGTAACTAATGTTATCGGCCTGGAAAATAACTAATATCAAACTAGCACGGGAGAGTTAACCCTCCTGTTGAATAAAAACCATATACTTCTTCAAGAACTCTCGTAAGGGCACTAATGGGAGCCGTCGCCCTTGAGTGGTAGCGTCCCCTTTCCATCTCATACTCTTTCTTTGGCCATCTCATCTATTGCGTCTTGCATCAAATCATTCTCATCATCTCAGCCCTCTACATCCTCCATATTACTCATAGCCTTGAGCACGAAGGCCGAGTATTCTCAGGCAGTTGCATTCAGTACCCTTTGAACCACAAGTCTAGACATGAGCTATACTTAACAGTACTCATAAACCTCCACATTCTCCGGGTGTGAGGAACTCAAACGTGGAGTTAGCAGGATCCATCGGGATGAAGTGGGTCCTCCCCAACATCAACCCGCAGACGAGCACATGCCCTATCTGAAGACATGGCCGCCACCCTCTTTCCATCTCTCACTAAAAACACGAAAAATATACCTCTATATAGGCCTTCGTAGGGAATTGATAAAATTGGCCCAAAGGCATCGTGAATTGGATCTGAATTTCAAAAACATACTCGAGGGATCTCATCATTGAGGGTTATTTGTAAAACCCATGATTCGAGTCACGGTTTTATAGACGTTAGCCGATCGGTTCAACCGTCGGTTCGAGTTGAGTATATTTCGAAACACGTGTACTGAGCCGATACCAGTCATGTGTATGAGGTATGAGGGGCAATGTTTACCTGAGTAGGTGATGATAACGCCATGAATGAGCAGACAATGAATTATCAGAATATATGAGAGTGTATAGTTGGTGATTTTAGATTCATTATTTTGTAACCGTAGAAATAGTTTTAGGCCGTTTACCACATTAGGATGCGTTATGGGGTAATTTGGGTGGGTTATTAGTTATAGATCATGTCATTTGGATGTTGTGTGTTTTATTTTATTTTATGGGATTTTTCCCAATTTTTCTAGATTTTTTATTAGGATTTATTACGCGTTAGTTATTATTTTTTACTCGAGACGAACTCGAGTCAAGTTTTATTTACGAGTTTGCCACCCAATGTTTTTTTCTCCCCCGAGACATCTCCTCATCCCACCCAAAACCCTAGCTGCCCACACTATGCCGCGCCGCCACCGTCGCTACCGGCCACCGACCGACGCCGCTCCCTCCCACGATGCCGTCGTCGTGCCGCCCCGGCCAGGTCCCACCACAGCCGAGCCACCACGACGCGAGGAAGAGGCGCGCATGCAATGCGCTTCCATCGCCGATCGTACTACCGGCGACCACCGCTGCCCGGAGATTGTCACCGTCGAGGCTCCGCCACTACTGGGGCTTGCCTCCCCGACCAGCCCCGGCCACGGTCCGGCCATTGGGGAGCGGGATCGCCACGCCTAGGGTGTCGCCTGTGTTGGGTCGCACCGCCCATCCCATCATCGGCTACCGTCGCCACCGCAATCAGGCAGTCGCCTCGACGCCACCAGCCCCCACGACCTGCCCCGACCAGAGTCGGAGCCGATCGCCGCCTCATACCACCGGCGACCACCGGAACTCGCCGGAAAATCGGAATTGGTGGAATTCGCTAGAATTCACTGGATCTTCCACCAAGTTCATCCAGTCGAAGCCGATCGAGCTTCGGGCACTATCGAGTGTCGAATTCGAGGTTCGAGATGCACGCACGCCAAAACCCTAGCAGTCGCCGATTGCTGACGACGTGAGGTATAATTACCTCTTATCCTAATTTGATTAATTATAATTGATGGTTGTTCGTTCAACATGCTAGGATCGAGTAGTAGTTATGATTAATAATTGATTATTTGATAATGAGGTGATTAAACCCTGATGAGTGATAAGTGACATGATCTGATTGAGTATGAGATGAACAACTAAGTGATTTAATGAGATAGATCGAGGATGAGCATGATAAGTGGCTAGGATGTAATTTAGGAAAGTATAATAAAATTGGCATGAATATGAGGACTTAGAATTATTATATTAATGATTATTGAATTGCTTGATTGAAGATGATTTGCCTTGTGTATTGATCATGTCGAGATTATGCATCATATAGTTAGCGGGCGTTAGTATTTGGTTCTGATGTGTAGGTACGGAGTAGGAGCTCGCCGCCTAGGCACGATGACACGCTTGGAGCTTCTACCAGGTCCGTTTAGGACTCGTCTCTGTTTTTACGCTCTATTCCATTGTAGGTTGGATTTCTTACTTGCAGGGCGAGTTAAGTGGCATTTTATTGGGTCCCACTTATCTCGGGCCATTTAGCCGAACAGTTTTTCGAGATTAATAACCCTCGAGGATAAGATCCCTCGAGTATGTTTTCGAAAACAAGATCCACCACAAGTTGCCTTCGGGCCTGTTATATTAAATTCCCTACCCAGACCTATATATATATAGTTTTCGTGTTTTCAGTGAGAGATGGAAAGAGGGAGGCGGCCATGGCTTCAGACAAGGTATGTGTTCGTCTTTGGGTTGATGTTGGGGAGGACCCACTTCATCCCAAGGGATCCTTCTACCTCCGCGTTTGAGTTCCTCACACCCGGAGAACGTGGAGGTTTACGGGTACTGTTTATTACAGCGCATGTCCAGACTTGTGGTTCAAAGGGTACTAAACGCGACTGCCTAAGAGTACTCAGCCTTCGGCTCAAGGCCAGGAGTAATATGGAGGACGTAGAGGGCTGAGATGAATGAGAATGAGATTTGATGCAAGACACAATAGATGAGATGGCTAAGGAAAGAGAATGAGATGGATAGGAGACGCTGCCGCTCGATGGCGACGGCTCCTGTTAGTGCCCTTGTGAGAGTTCTTGAGGAAGTATATGGTTTTTATTCAACAGGAGGGTTAGCTCTCCTGTGTCAGTTTGATATTAGTTATTTTCCGGACCGGTAACGCTCGTTACTGACGGTTTTATAATATATGTAGGTGATGAACCTGATTGGAGGTGCTAGCTTGGACGGAGGAGTAGCGGGGTCTTTTGCACACACACACACACAGGGTTAATGATTGAATGTTTAATATCGTGTTTATAATTTCATTATATTGAACTAATAAGAGAAAATGCAAGGAGATTATGCTATGATCGAATGTTGACATGATACAATGTGTATTGTGGAAAGAATGCACAGGTGGGCTGAGACCCAAGCTGGAGAATGAATACACAGTAGACTATATTCTGTGAATGAAATTATTGATATGGATATATGTTTGCATGTAATATTTTGACAGGGTGGCCCCTAATTGCACTTTTAGGGGAGGCTCTGTCCGTTTTTAATTAGAATTTCTTTCTGATTTGATTGCAATTGTGTTGGTGTGTAAATGTGTTCATTCATCCATGCATATAGAAAATCATATCTTCATCTTAAGACGCCGAGAGTAGATATGGGTCGGCTTAACCGAATCTAGTAGATTACCGAACGGTTTGGTCGCCGGTAGCATTTCCGGGTTGGTTCACGGGTGAGCTGAGTCGGGGTGTTACATTATTAATCTTGGAAAACTGTTCGGCTAAATGGCCCGAGTCAGGTGGGATCCTATAAAATGCCACTTAACTCATCCTGAAAGTATAAAACCAAACATCCAATGGAATAGAGCGCAAAATAGAGGCGAGTCCTAAACGGACCTGATAGAAGCTCCAAGCGTGGTTGCGCACCTCGGCGGCAAGCTTCTACTCCTTACCTAAACATCAAAACTAAATACTAACGCCCATTCATGATGCATTCACACACCCTATAGCATACACACATCATCACGCATCAATTAATATACATCAATAATAATCAATATAAGTTTTCCTAATCTATGTTGCATTAGATTACAATAGTTGTTTAGCCGACCTAATTAATCACTTAGAATTCATTTTAATGTCACACATTTGCATACAACCATATTTTTATTAACATAAAAATACATAACACATCAGTCATTCAATCATACTATCATAGCATGTTGTGCTAATAATCATTAATTTTAAATAATTAAATTAAATAAATTATACCTCGCGCGTTGTCGACAAAGGCGACGACTAGGGTTTCGTCGCACATGTCGGAGCTCGAATTCGGCGCTCAACGGTGTCCGACGTTTTGATTAGGTTCAACTGGACGAACTCGGCAGAAGACCAAGTAATTTTGAATTTTTGGCAAGTTTGGCGGTTTTATGTCGAGTCCGAGTGGTTTTCTAACAGCTCCCACGGTTTTCCGGCGACTATGTCGGCAGGGCAATCGGGGGTAAGGGTCGGCACCGTCTCAACGAGCCTGGCCCAATGGTGGTCACAACACATCCTACCGCGATGGCGATGGCCGTCGGTGGCAGTATCGAATCTGGCCAGCATGGTGGATCGCTTCAATTGGGCCCACGGCCGGCCTTGACGTCGGCGATGGGTAGGGGGGAAATGTTGAGGAGGTAAAGGGGGTGGTCTTCGGCGTCACGGCGGCAGCGGTACGGCCAAAATGGCAGCATATTAGCAAGAAACGGTGGCAGCGTTGCGGGGTGAATCCGGCGCCGCAACGGCATGATCGTGGCTGGGGTTGGTCGGGGCGGCACTACGGCGGCACGGCCGAACTAGGCGGCGTCGATCAGCGGCGGAGTGGCGCTCGGCGGCGACGGTGACCAAGGGCGGCGGCTAGGGTTTGGTAAGGGCTGGAGAGAAGTGTTGGGGGTTTGGGGAAGGGGAATGAAGTATAGGGGGTGGCAAACTTGTAAATTAAACTTGACTTGACACCGACTCAAGTCAAGAATAATTCTAACTCGTTATAAATCTTTAAAAAAAAATCTTAAAAAAAGAAAAATTAGGAAAATCGTGTAAAATAAAATAAACACTACAACATTCCAATGACATGCTCTATAGCTAATAACCCATCCAAACTACCCCATAACGTGTCCTAATGCGTTAATCGGTCTAAAACTATTTCTACAATCAAATCCATAAAAAGAAAAATGTTGCATACTTTCATATATTTTGATATCTTATTTCTCACCATCTTTTCTACATTATCATCACACATTCAAGTACACTTGACCCTCGTCGTTCATAACACACGGCTGGTCACGACTCAGCATGCAGTCTATGAATTGACTCGACTCGAACCGATAGTTGAACCGATCGGTTCGCTGTGATAAAACCCTGACTCGAGTCACGGGTTTTACACTAACAATCATCTATAGCGTGTGTAAGCCTCAAAGTTTCAAAATATGATGATGAACATACTGGGTACGCAAAATGTATTTGTTACATTTGTGTGGTTTTAGAGAAATGTGGATATGAGGAGCTCGTAGTTCATACCGTAAGAAGAGCCCACATGAAGACTGGTTATTAGGGTTTGATGCATTGGCACTCAATGATGCACTATGTCTATGTGTGTTTAATTTTTGTTTACGGGTATATGGAAAAGATAACTACAACCACTATGTAGCGAGTTAAGTTTAGCATCATCATAGGAATAAGTATACATAACTTCAGGTTATAACTAAGTATAAGAACCGGATCATGCATCCTCATTCTCAAAGTTTAACCTTTTAACTTCAATGAGGGTGTGCCTCTTCTATAGTTCAGAGTGTATCATCTTCATTGGAAAGTCACTCTCTTAGTTGCTATGAAGGTGTTGCCTTTGTCATAACTCAAAGTACTCATGTTAGGAGCTTTAAGTGTAATAACCTCCTATGTAACATGATTCAACATGCATAGTATGAAATCCAGTAAGGTTATCTATTTTAAGGCTCTTTGAGGGTTGAGATCCACTTCTATGAGATTTATACGATAGTATAACGAATAGCCACAAAATTATAACATCGCACTTTGGTCCATCCTCAGACCAAAAAATAGCGTTTTACAGGTAGCAAGGACTCATTGCACTCACATGAAGAGTGGGACAATATCTATGTACCAAGTTTACTGTTGTCATATAATGGTGTCATACCACTAGGCAACAATTCAAAAGGGGAGATATTTGATGACCTCACTAATGTGAACAATCTATACATGATCGCCACTATGGAAAGGGTTGCATCAATGACAAAATAGACCACATATGGTATTAATATGGGAGATGATATAGATGACTTCATGGTACAAGATGAGAGAATGGTATTTAATTATGATGATAAATTATATGATGGACACTACTTTTATTCTATTCCTCATATACTAGTAATAATTATTAATATTTAAGAGTGTAATATGGATTGTATAAGGTATTAGGGGACAACAAATATGTTGAGATCACTAGTAACGGACATTTCGTATGCTGGTGGTATTTTCGCCGACATACTCATATTGCAAATTTATTTTAACCATACTGTGTACTTATCTTGTGAAAAATCATTTCAAAAGTACAAAATAATGTACAAGGAACTCAAAAAATCCTTTCAAACTAATACTTGAAATGTTATAAATAGTGTTCACATAACTATCAATTCCAGAAAAAAAAAGTAAACCAAAATATGATTTTATTACAAACCTATGTATGTGGGTCACAAAATTATAACAATAAAAAATATTTAATTATCTACGACTCCTCGCTTGCTCTTCAAAACCTCTTTTTGGATAGGAAAACCTATATATGGAATGTTGTTAAAAACTTGCCCACGAATTAGGAAAGTTATTACATGGAAGCATCCTTACATCCAAATCTCCCATTATTGCAGACAAATTAGAAAAATATAGACAGTTGAGGAATATAATTTATAAGTAATTGAAGCTACATTTGGATTGGGTTGTCATATTGATTATGATAGAGCATACACACGTACTAACTATAAGTCGTCGATATAGCTATTATAACAAGTAAAACAAAAAAAATCAATCTAATTTTCATCCCCTCCACCTACCTACTTGTACCACCAATTCCTCCTATCCCTACAACCCAAACATCACTGTCGTCAACAACTCCACACCGCTCCACCGCGACCCCTACCATTGCCATCTCTCCCTCGATGTCATCTCTGGCACCACCGACCTGTTGGTGGTGCCGTGGAACGTCCAATTTGACCCGTATAGTTATACCCCTTCCATGCAGTTGGCAACAAGTTGCACTATAACAACCCGACCTCAAATGTAATATAATGGGACTAAGTCATCTCTTAAAAAATGGATCCATCAACTTAATCTTACATATAATACCTATTGGGGTAAGATCTCGTTTAAAAGTAAGAATGTATTATACTTTAACTTAATTAGCTACTTTTGAAGAGATAACTTAGACTCATTACATTGTACTTTAGATCGGGTCGTTACATGCACCTTCCTTTACCTGGATGAGATGGTTGGGTACATGATGTTCTTGATGTCGGAGGAGTGGCTAAGGCTGAGCAAGTGGTTTATCTTGTGCACGACCACCAACTCTAGGTTGACTGTCGTCTACCCCACGAGCAGGGAGTTAACGTTCCAATTCTTATTGTCATTGAAATGTTGAGATGGAGCCGGTCATTGAATGGGGAGAAGATGTGGGCAAGCACCCTCAACACGCCTCCAATTGCCTCCACATCACGAGATGCACAATGAAAATTACCGAAGGCGAACTACCTTTGAACCAAGAAGAAAGATAAGTCCCTACAGTGGGAATTTCATTCCCCGAAAATTGTCAACCTGACTATACTTACCGCAGTACACCCTACCCTACTAACTATAAGAGACTTTAGTGTCTACTTTAATGTGACCTTATACCAGCTAACTCATGTCAAGGACAATACTGGCAAGGTAACCCAAATACCTATATCTAAATAATTTCATTTGTCTTTCACTATATTAAAAGAATTCTTGCTGTGTAAATCATACTTAGGGAAAATCCCCCTTGTAATTATTTGAGGAAGGATTTTCATTATTAATCCAACAATATAATATATGTCATGGCTTTTTTATTTCTACTATTATAGTTAACTTAATACACCGTAATATGTTTCTCTTTGCTTTCTTAGTTTATATAAAATTTCCATTATTAATCCTAATAAGTAAAATACACAATGTTTTTAAAACCATACAAGTGACCATATTGAATTCTTAGACCAGTACGCAGTACACTTGATTTAACTAAGTTGGACCGGGTTGGACCAAATTCAACATATCATATCAGATTAAATTTTATTTAACTGTTAATAAGTTTTAAATAATTCATATTATCCAAAAACATAATGTGCTCTACTGTTTTAGTGTCAAGTGCTTCTGTGGCTTGTGTTTTTTAACTCGGAGCATCACGTTACTCCCGCATCGCTTCCAAACCAAACTCATACTTCATCTCTCAATATATATATCCACTCATATCCCTCTCATCTCTCTAAAAATATCGAAAAAACCCTTGATATTCATAAAATAGCTCGGTTTGAGTAAAACCGGGTTCAATTGCATGTATGGTATTACATGCTGAGCTGGACCGGACTGGATTTCGGTACTGGTATACCACGTCGGACCGGCCAGTCCGGTCGTGTGTATTGGATTGAACCGGCTTGTCTGGTCCGTTTTTTAAAACACTAGGAATACGCCTAGGTTTTCTTAATCCTAATTAAGTGTACACATGAGACATGACAATAAATTCATCTTCTCTTCTTACTTGTGATAAGATTTCTATCATTAATATTACTGCATATAATACGTCTAGAACCTATTCCTAATATTATAATTAACTTAGCACATGACAATTTTCATTATTAATCGTAATATATAAAATGCATCTTGACCTCCCTAATCGTAATTAAGTTAATCATAATATTAATTTTTATTTTTAATTATTTTTAAGCAAGCTTAATTGTATTTGATTCTTTGACTCAAATCACAAATCTTAAATCTTTGATTATTTTAACAATTAGGGGTGAAAATGGTAAATTACTTATGTTTTATGTTATTGATTCAGATCATGATAAAAACAAAATTTAGCAAATCTATTCATATTTGAATTAGATTAATTTTCAATATATTCTATAATTAATAATATTCTCCCGATGATAATGGGTAAAATTATAAAATTTATTAATATTCTTCAAATGCAAAAGAATAAAATCATAAAAATGGTTTTTCAGGTAAGGGTAAATTAATAAAGTAAATATTTAATTAATACTTTCTTAATAAAAAGAAGTATATTTTGGGATTTAAGTTGTACACGTGGGCTCTCTTTGTACATGTGGCAAGTTTTAATATGCCTTCTTTTCCGCCTCTCTTTTCTGAGTTTCAGACCGATACTGGCCAAGCATTACCAACATTATCATAAAGAAAAATTAGCAGATTGGTGGCATATTGAGCCTCGCATATGTGCACTCCAACACAGGCATCATTAGGTTAAGTTTAACTCCACCAACCACTCTTCCTACTTCTATCTAACTCATAGTCATGTTGGGCACCTAACCCATGCAATTTGCCCATATTATGGATTAATTAACCAACCCAAACCAAATCTATATTGGAAGTTTGGATTGGTGCTATTTTACTTTGGCTTGTACTTTGATTAAAATTAAAAGTCAATCAAACTTAGTTCGGTTAGTTCGGTCAACTTTCTCGATGGGGATGGATCAAACGAAATAAACTAATAGGTAAAGAGGATTCTATTTGTATCTCTTTCTCTACTTTTCTTATTTCTTTTAAGTCATGCATATATATATATATATATATAT
>JAVDBV010080316.1:0-11012 GCA_032619315.1 Piper longum | reverse complement strand
ATGATGAGTTATCACCACCCGACACACCCGCCTCCCAAAACCCTAGTTGCCTCCCCATTTGCAGCCGGCGCCGTCGTTGCCGGCGCCGCCCGGCCGCCGACAAACGCCGCCCCCTCCCACGACGGCGTGGCCGTGCTGCCCCGACCAGCCCCGGCCCTCATCTGGTGATCGACGTCCTCAACCCCCCAGCTACGATCGCCACCGATCGCAGCCCAGATCAGCCGGAGCAAGTTACCCACCGGCCGCGCCTTGTTTTTGCCATTTTCTAGCAAGCCTCCGCCTCCGTCGGCCACGCCGACACCGTAGATGTGTCGGGCTAGCCGAGACGGTTCCAATGGTACCCTATACGGCCCCTATCCAGCCAATAGACGTCGTCGGAAAACCGTTGAACCTGTCGAAAAACCACCGGAACTCGCTGGAAAACCGGAATTGGTGGAATTCACCAGATCTTCCGCCGAGTTCATCCAGTCGAAGACGATCAAACTTTGGACGCTGTCGAGCATCGAATTTGAGGTTCGAGATGCACACACGCCGAAACCCTAACCATCGCCGATTGTCGACGACGCGAGGTATAATTACCTCTTATCCTAATTTGATTAATTATAATTGATGATTGTTAGTATAATATGCTAGGATTGAGTAGTAGTTATAATTAATGATTGATTAATTGATAATGATATGATTAAACCCTGATGAGTGATAAGTGACATGATGTGATTAAGTATGATGAACAACTAAGTGAACTAATGAGGTAGTCTGAGCATGATAAGTGGTTACTATGTAATTTAGGAAAATATAATAAAATTGGCATGAATATAAGAACTTAGAATTATCATATTAATGATTATTGAATTGCTTGATTGATGATGATTTGCATTGTGTGCTGATCATATCGGCTTATGCATCATTTAGTTATTGGGCATTAGTATTTAGCTCTGATGTGTAGGTACGGAGTAGGAGCTTACCGCCTAGGCGCGATGACACGCTTGGAACTTCTACCAGGTCCGTTAGGACTCGCTTCTGTTTTACGCCCTTTCTATTGCATATTTGATTATGACTTGTAAAACGAGTTAAGTGGCGTTTTATCGGATCCCACTTAATTCGGGCCATTTAACCGAACTATTTTTCGAATTAATAACCATCGAGGATGAGATCCCTCGAGAATGATTTCGAAAACAAGATCCACAACTAGTTGCCTTCGGGCCTATTTAATAAATCCCTTCCCAGGCCTATATATATTTTTATCGAGTTTTCATTGAGATGAGAGATGGAGAAATCGACTGCACGTACCATACAGAGGATGTCGTGACAGTCAAAGAGGGCTCTGGATTAGTGCCAGCGAACTTTTCCATTCCCGAGGGATCCTGACAACTCCGCATTTGAGTTCCTCACACCCGGAGAACATGGAGGTTTACGGGTACTGTTTAATACAGTGCATGTCATGACTTGTGGTTCAAAGGGTATTGATGACGACTTCCTGAGAGTACTTGGCCTTCGTGCTCAAGGCTAGGAGAAATATGGAGGTAAGGAGAGGGCTTAGGATTTGAGACCAAAAAATGAAGTAAGAAAATGTCGAGAGCGGTATCAGCAGCAGCAGTTCAGTCAGTTCGGGATGCTACCGGGTCTGCAGCCCAGTGGCTCCTCAGTAGGTGCCCTTCAGAGAGTTCACGAGGAGTATATGGACTTTTCTTTCATATGAGAGTTTGCTCTAATAGCCAGTTTGTTATTAGTTATATTCTGGACTAGTAACGCTCGTTACTGACGGTTTTGTACTATATGTAGGTGACGACTATGAGATGGAAGTGCCAGCCTGGACGGAGGAGCAATGAGGTATTTTGCACACACATGTATCCAGTGACTGAATGTTTAATATTCTGTTTATGCTTTTATTATATTTGAATTGATGTGAGGTAATGAAAAGCATGACGATGTGATGACATGATTAAAAGCTATGGCATGATATGACAAGAAATATGAATAGATGACACATGTGGGCTAAGACCCAAGCTTCAGTGTGAGTTACAGTAGTTCAGACTATATGAATGAAGTTGTTTGATATATATGGTTATATATATTTGCATATGTATATTGACAGGGTGGCCCCTAATTGAATTTTTAGGGGAAACTTTGTCTATTATATTTTAGAATTTTCATAAATTTTATCGTAATTGTATTACTGTGTGATTTAAATTGTTTATCATTCACGTAGTATCCTGTTAGGGTTTTATGCATTCATTCATGTATGACGAGTCATATCTTCATCTTAAGACGTCGAGATTGGATCCGTACGAGTTAGGTTCGGGTTAACCGACCTAACCGGGGCTTGTAACATGCTAATTCGGTTCACGAGGGTGGACCGGATTTGAGGTGTTACAGGTAATCACGAGTCGTCCTGACTTTCAGCACATATTCTCTCCTGTAATTTTGCAACTGCTTGAAATCTTTCTCAGGCTCAAAAGTTACCCACCTAACTAGATAAAGTACCAATTTGTATAAACATTACTCTCCGATAATTTATATATATCTATGCTTCATCAAAGATGTTTTATGAAGAGTTAAATTGATTTAAAAACTAGTCATATATTGGGTCTTACCCCGACTCAGGTAATATGAAAATGAAAAAGGTGAAAGCTAAAAAGATTGGAACATTTTTCATTGATCAAAATTCAAATATACTGAAGTGAAAATTGTTTCATTGCTCACCTAATTGGATCGATGTTGAGTCTTAGGCGTATTTTTTCATTATTTTGATATCCACATTCCACAATACGGTTGAAATGTCGATATGCAGAAAATGAAATGGGCTCTTTTCTTTCTAAGCTGTGATCATGAATGATCCAAATATTCAACCAATTAGGAGTTTCCTAGTAATTTCAAATTTCGATTATGGAATATGTGAAGCATGCGTGCATGACTTTAGGTCCCACCATCTAGAACTGCATGATAGCTTTTTATTTTTTTATTTATTCATGAAAAGCAATTGTCTTTTAATTTTTTAATTGTCAAAACAAAGCAATTTTCTTAAATCAATCATAACAAGTCTGCCTAGCTCTGTTATAATTCCTTTAGTATCGTCTGTCGTTTCTCATTATTAGGGTTTTAGCTAGTTGATTGATCCGGCAATATATTTCTAATTTATCTTTTCCCAACATTTTACTTATGACCACTTAGGATCGAGCATATTTTGGTCCAAACGAACATTTGGTCCAAACCATAGATGTAAAAATCAAAATCTGAATCAAAATCAGTTTTCAAGTGAGTTACTTAATCGAATCGAATCGGTTTAAATCGTTTAAGAATCGGTTTAGTTGAATTAGTCTAAATTAGTTTAATTCATCATATATAATAATTTAATAACTTATAATATAAATATATAAAAATTAAATATTGATATAATTTTATTTTTATTATATTTTATGATATTTTTTATTTTTTAAAATTATTTAAAATTAATTATTATTTTTAACTTGAGTCGGAATCGAATAAACTTTTAATAACGAGAACGTCACCCCAATGTGACCTCCTCCCTTTCCCCATCGCCGCCGCCACCTTGCCTGCCTCCCACTACTGGCCCCGCCCTATCCTGCCTCCCCTCGCCCTCCTATTAAAATTTCAGCAACCTTGATATCACCAAATCCAGACTGACCAAATGCTCAACGAAGTTATATTTTGACTTACTTTACTAATGATATATGAGCAAATAAAATAATAAACAATATATGGCCAATAAAAAAGAGTACAATACATGGTTATTATCACGTGATTTATGACATATCAAACGATGTTATTATAATCTCAAAATCAGCACATATGGTTCAAATAATAAACTGCAAAATTAATTAATTAAGTATATATAAATAAGAACAAATGTAAAAAATATTACAAATTAAAAGGTGAATGTTAATTGGAAAAAAAACTAATGGCTTAAATTTTTTATATGTGTCACGGTTCCACAGGCCCCTATGTACGTTCATCTAACTCAAACTCTTCATATACGAGCATACTATCAATAACATGGTATTTGTAACGTATATGTTAAACTAAAAAAATCTTGTACATCTTAGTTTTCTGGTTTAAGATGATCTGGTCCGGCCCCAACCTCGTGCCGCAATTTATGGACGGCATCCGCCGCCACCGCTGTTGTCCAGCAGCAGCACTCATCTTCTTTTGTCTGCACTCCGCTCAAGGTGTTGTCTTTCGCGGGCTTCGGATCGTCGGGTGATCGCCTTCTGAATTCTATATGAGTTTGTTGTGGATGGCTTGTGACGGCCGGGGTGGGGGGCGACGGGGCAGCGTGGCTGGCTGGAATTTGATTGGATCACGTCAAAACATATTATTGCAGGAACCTTTCGACCTTGCCGTGGGCGACCACCCAGAATCGACAGCGGCACACCTATTGAACTGATAAGACGACAACATCCAAGCATGGCCTATCTAGACTAAATCGCTATTTCGCTCCTACACGTATCATTCATACCCGTCACAGCTCAGTCTCCACAACACACCATCCATGATCACAACACTTTATCTATGAACTGTGTTGTCAATGTTAGATTCAATGTGTTGTCAATGTTAAATTAAATGTATTCGTGTGGTATCCTCTCATCCTTCGAAATGTTAATGTTCTCGTTGATGCCAACGTACACCAAAATTATACTACCTCATAAATAATATATCAGGCTATAAAGAATACATTTTGAAATAAAAAATATTACATTATATTATGAATAACATGTTTAGTTTTCGTATCCCCTCAGTAAGTTGGAGTCAATTGGACACTGGGCTGAGTGACGACTCTTAAGAAGTAAAGTAGTTACGTGGTGGAATGGTATTTTCTCAATTTGTTTTTATAAATTATTATTATATTAGTATTATATATTAAATTTTTAATTAATTCATAGAATGAAATTTGACATACTATTCCAAGCCCGTTTCACACTTTCACTGACCCTGCCGTCCAATGAGAAGCCAAATTCTACTTAAACCAGCCTAACGTTTAAAGTTTAAAACAGCACCATGGCAACTTTTCAAAAAAAGGCAAGCAGCGAAACACAAGAAAACAAAACAAAATCCTTGTCTCGTGTCCTCTCCCCCTCTCTGTCAAAGCGCTTCAACTTCTCTCCTCTCTTCTCCTTCTTCTTCCACTCAACGTTTCAACTCCAAAGCAGGACAACGACAAGAAGAGGACGCTTCTTCCGTACCAATCGAGAACGACACTACCTATTGCTTTGTTGTTCGTTTTTTTTAGTAATGGAAACCGGGGAGGAGTTCGCCAGCAGGGGCTTTGTGGAGTTGCTAGAGTGTGGAGATGCTGGTTTGGTAATGGAGGATGCCTTCCTCCACCCGTCTACTTCCTTCTCCTCAAAGAAGCCGCCGAGATACCTCTCTTACGAAGACGCCGGCGCTGGTGGAGAAATGGGTTCCTGCGAGCCAAGCCGTGTTGTACTCAAGTCGGTCATAACAGGTAGTGATTCTTCGTCTACCTCTTCCAACTGCAGCGGAAGTAGCTTCTCCAAATCGACGGTAAGCACCATGCATCTATGTTGGTCAATTTCTCTCGGTTTTCATAATGCATGCAGAGGAAGATCGGATGATAGCGTAGGCGTTGGTTTTGCAGATTCAGAAGAAGGGTGACGGAGAGGACGGATCAAAAGCAGAACAGAAGCCACAAGGAGGTTCTGACAATAGGAAGAAAGTTTGTAAAAGACCCAAGACAGCAGCACCATTAAAGGTGCTTAAAGGTTTTTTTTTTTTCATACAATCCCTGCTCTGCTCCGGTCTTAGCATGTAGTTGCTTTTCTTTCCATTTGTAAAAATTCCTCAACAGGTGAGGAAGGAGAAGCTCGGAGACAGGATCACTGCATTGCAGCAGCTGGTCTCTCCCTTTGGTAAGGTAAGCTAACGGTGGTCAGTGTAAAAAATGTTTAAGAGATGAGAGTTTTCTTTGAGAGGGATTTGTCAAAGATGTCTACCATAATAAATGGCAAGCAGAGTTTCTTCTGAGTTCTGAGGTTGTACTGGGTTCTGCGTCGTCTTGACTTATTTGACTGGAAAATTTGCAGACTGACACTGCCTCTGTTCTCCACGAAGCCATGGGGTACATCAGATTTCTTCACGATCAAGTTCAGGTATGTACATGATATATGATATATCACCACAAAATCGAAAACCTGATTGAAATAGTTAATGTTTTGATCTCTCCATCTTCATTCTCCTTTGTTCCATTAATCATTCCTTCTTCTTTTTTTGCCAACTCTGATGTTATGGTCAGGTTCTGAGCTCGCCGTACTTGCAGTGCCTGCCGCCCGCTTCTTCTTCACCTGTAATGTCAATTCCTTTGCTTCTGCTCCTTTTTTCCCCCATTTTTTGTTTGATTCTTCTTTTTTGGATTTTTTATTATTTATTCTGAGATTATTTTGTTTAATTAAATAAGGGATGGAAAGAAGAAGGGGGGGCGGAGAGGTACAATCTGAGGAGAAAGGGGCTGTGCTTGGTGCCGCTGGAATCCACCATGCAAGTGGCGAGCAGCAATGGGGCAGACATGTGGTCGCCGGCCATGGCCATGGGGAGCAGCAACTCGTCTTCCTCAAACCTCTAACTCTCGTGTTTTGAAGCAGACCCTCTCTCTTTGTCATGTCCTCCTCGGGCTCTGCTACTGCCTCTGCTATTCTATTCTCGGCCTTTCGGAGGCTGCCATTGCGGAGCTTCCAAAGCCACCTTTTGACCTCTAGAAAGTGTATAAGAAGGAGAGAGGACAGTCGCCGTGTAGAGGGCATGCAAACAAATAACAAAAGAGCTTGGACGCAGAGAAAGTTGTATTATATTTTGGTGGTACACGTTTGGGGAAAACAAAATGATACACTAGTTTGATGAGACTCTCTTTTGGGGGTTTGATGGTGCTCTACATGTTAACCGCAATATCGTTCATTTCTGGTCACTCTTTGAAGTTTATTATGATTTAAGATGATTTCTTTTGTTGGCTTCTTATTTCCTAAGGTGGTTGATTGCCACCTACCATTATTCCTACATAGGTTGTCTACATGAACTAACAAAAAAATGAAAAACACCTTTTGGTGAAAAACATCCTTCACTTTGGATTTATGATCTTTGTAAAAGGTAACCGTTGCATATTATTTAGGTTGAAAATGCTGTAAATTGTGAGCATGGATGCTACAAATATTTCCTAGTATTCATGTTTATGATTAGAATTTTGCATGGCTCAAGCTGATCGATTCTTGTGTGTTTGTGTTCTAGTCTAGTCGGGCCTAACTTCTACCGATCTTTACCATCTCAACTCAAATCAAAGTCTACACCCTCTCTATATGAAAAGATTTGAAGAATAAAAGGGACATGTTAAAGTATCACATACCTCTCTCTTAGGAATCACTTCAGTTATCAACCTTTTGAAGTTTCAACTTTTAACCTGAAGAAAGGAAAAAGAGAGAGAGAAAAGGTTAAATTCAAAAGTAAAAGAGACAAAGAATGGTCACAAGTCACATGGTTGATTTATTGTGTTCGTTGTTAAGTGGCCTTTGTCATTTATATATGGGCCTTGACACCCTAATTTTTTTTTATGCATGATGATGTGAGACACCTTTTACATTTGGTAAGCTCTTTATATTTGAACATAACCCTCCTGCTCATGAATAAATCAATAAGATGGGGTAAACCTTGTCTCCTCCATTTATACTTCAGGGAATGTTTGCTCAATTCGGGGCGTTTGCGTAAATGTGGTCTGAAGGTTTGCAATTGGATGGGGCCTATGTACATGAATGTAGCATATTAGACACGCACGTGAGACATGGGGGTCCATTTGCCTAGTATATATACATATATTCACATATCACATAAATGCTTGTAATCAAGCCAATCTAATTTTGAGTAAAAATGGGGCGAAAGTGAAGCATAGCATTCAGTGGTAAACCAGTGTTGCGCAGAAACTGAATGCAAACAGTAGTAGCACAGCTAATAAGAAATAAAAGTAAGAAAATCAAAAAACTCCAAACATGTATGATTAACAAGAAGTTGAAATACATGCAGCGCTTAGCAGGCCACAAAAGATTGAGTTAGACACGAAAACCGTAGCGAAATCTATAGTTATTTTACGCAAGAATGCCTTGTGAGTAGTTTAACATAAATCTTCCAATATCAACATACTCTTGCAACCTTCAAGTTCCCGAAAATAAACTGACATACTATTACACGCCTATAATCTTACATAAAAAATGAACATCCCGTTTATGAAAATGCATGTAAATATTCCTCTTATTCCAGTTCATACCCAAAAATGTGCTATTTGGTGAAGAATAAATTAAAATACCGCCTGCTTCCTAATTGTAGTTCAATTTTCTGCTCAAGTCATATTCATGGAATTTTGGACTGGCTCCGTCGTATAGCTTAAACTTCTTAACTTTCTAGCCATTTCATTCTGGATGCATCTGACTATTGCTTAGGAAATTAAAAACCTGCCTTAAATTTCCTCTGGATGGTCGAGCATTTCTTGCAAACTTGCAGACAAGGAATAGACTTCGTCGCAAATCCATCTTGTTAATATGCTTGCCCTTGAAGAATATCCCATCATCAAAATATCCTGGAAGACAATGCCAAGTGCAGAACAAATTTAGCTGATAGATTCATATGGTAAGTGATCGAAATCATATTCTCAAAATATATGCAAAAATGCATAAGGGCAAGGAAGGTTGGATGAGATTGTTTTCTGTATCACCTATTCGTGCTTACAAATGCCCCATACATAATATCACCTAATTTTAATAACATAAGGTAAATGACCTCACTCACACTAGCTAATTTGTGGTTAGCTCATGTATTTGTCTATGTTATATAGTTTACATCAAATAACTAATAAAGTTAATCTGTTTCTCCTCACTTTCCACCCTTTATAAACTTCTCATCTTTTCAAGTTCAATTTTCTAGTTAGACCAAAACATTGTCAAATTATGGTATCTAATAGGAGTGATCCTACCAATATCCACTTTATAGGACGCATACCTTCATCATCAAATAAGGACATCAGGATTGCAAGAGCCACATAAACACTAATATCCTCCCCTGAAAACAAATCCAATATGATTCCTAAAAATCATATCCCACCCAAAAGAATGTCAATCAGCATTATCTTCACTCACCAGTATCACAGCACACTAAGAGCCTCTTCCCTTGGAGAAGATGCCTCCTAGCGAAATCTAGTGCAGCAGGAAGATTTCTTTGCAGTGAATACCGATCATATTTTGAGCTCTGTCCCAACATTGCAAGTAAAACAAATTGCTAATCAAAGTTCAAGACTACAACTACACACCAAAATACAAGAGATTTTAAGCACTCTCACCAGAACAGAATAATGCAAATAAGCATAAGCTGGTTTAATAGACATAAACTTTCGATCACAATTTAGTAGGCAATCAACATCTGGTGGTACATTTGCTACTGCATAAAAAAAGTGACACAATGGCCATGTGAAAATTCACATATAGTATAATATTAATTGGACAGAGCGTTTGATTAGGGACAAGTACCCAACCATTTTGTGTGGAGCCAACTGCAACACTAGCTGAAGCAAGCCAATAATGTGATTTATGTTCGACAATACATCCTGTGCTTTCTTGATCAGTCAAACGGTAGCTATCCAAACACAAGGAATGGAAATTCATTCCATCAACAGTAATATTATTGCACTTTCCTAAGACCTTTGATGACTTTGATATAATTTGAGGAGCACTCTGTCCACAATGAGCAAGATAAAACCTATCTTTTTAGACTATTCAGCAACTCTTTGGTTGCAAATTTCAGGACCACCATATATCAAATCAATTGCATTCTTCCAAAAAAGAAACAGTGTCAAACCTCGTGACCAGCTTCTTCGTCATCACCTGCTCCAGGTATATAATGCCAGCTGGATTCTGATGTAATTTGTGGCTGAACTGTTGTATCCGAAGAAGAAGCAGATAGAAGAATAATGGGCGTGAAGCTCCATGAATCAGAATCTGGTATTTCATTTAACCAGATAACAGTTTTATGTGATATCCAAAGAGGCCTGAAAGGTTTCTTCACAGAAACCACCAATTCACTAATGTCAATCCCAGTAGCTTCCAACTGATTCGTCCAATCTTCAAGTCATTCCTCAATCACCAACTTTTGTACTGCAGAGACCCAATTAGGAAGATGCAAAGAGCAATCCCAGTCTGCTGCTGTAAGCTGCTCTTGTGTAGCTTCTTGAGAACTGCTTGAAATCTGAATTTACAATGGAACAAGTTCTTGATAAATAGCAAATAATATGAGTAAATAAGGAAGAATGCTTTTATGTAAGCTAAACATCTAATATGTTCATCTATAACGTCTCCCCTAAGTTTCGTCTAGTAGTTCTACTTCATATCCTTCGTCAATTTTCCTGAAGTAAACCCACCATCAACTATATAATGGTTCATCCAGAGACAGATTGGGCTTAACAAAATACTAAACGATCTTATTCATACAAAAATATACAACTACCTAGGAATTCCCGAACAACTAACTAAGAAATTGAGAATCTTAACTGATGAAAGCAATAGATGAAACCAATCGACAATATACCTCTCCAACTATCTGCAAATGCTTTTTGATAGCTCGGTTGAGCACACATGTCCAAATGGGTCTTGTTTTCGACGTACTATCAGGAAATCTCTTCCCCCTCGGAGTGGAATAGAACATACCAGCAAGAAGGGCGAGATGGAGGTTGAGGCGGGAGGTGTTGAAGGACCAGTTGTTGCAGTGACCGTCGGTGGACTTGAAGTAGGAAGTGGAATGAAGACAGGGGAGTACCAGAGGCCGCATTGGAGGTTGGCGACGAGGGGGAGGTCGGACAAGAGCCGGCCGATCTCGGAGACGAAGAGGGAGTCGTGGTAGGTAGAGCGGAGTAAGTTCTAGACGGAGGCGTCGTGGCATCGTTTTATGCTGCGGCTCACCTTGTGTATGCACGCTGGTCTCCTCTCTTCCGCCGCATCCATCGCCGCCGCCGC
>JAVDBV010080309.1:0-17489 GCA_032619315.1 Piper longum | reverse complement strand
AAGATGGTCAGTGTGTGATTGGGTATTGTGATTCTGACTACGCTGGTGATTTGGACAAGCGACGGTCAACTACTGGTTATGTGTTTACTCTTGCAAGAGCACCAGTCAGTTGGAAATCCACTTTACAGTCAACAGTGGCTTTGTCTACTACAGAGGCAGAGTACATGGCAATTACAGAGGCTGTAAAGGAGGAAATTTGGCTTCAAGGGTTGCTTGGTGAACTCGGAATTGAACAGAAGCACATCAAAGTGCATTGTGACAGTCAGAGTGCTATTCATTTAACAAAGAATCAGGTTTACCATGCAAGGACGAAACATATCGACGTCCGATATCATTTTGTTAGAGAGATTTTAGAAGAAGGTGGAGTCATAATCCAAAAGATTCCGACCACTGAGAACCCTGCTGACATGTTGACAAAAGTGGTAAGTGCGATCAAGTTTAAACATTGTTTAGACTTGGTCAATATTGTTACAAATTGAAAGCTAGAGCTTGCGGACACTACTGAAAGTTGGATTTGTGAGAGAATTGTATGGGATTTTGTCAAGGTGGAGAATTGTTGTATGGGATTGAAAAATCCCACATCGATTTGGGAGGGAAGTGGGGGGAGCTCTCTCCCTATATATAGGGCTCCTCCCCTTCTTTAGTTTTTCATCCCAAGGGTAATACTAAAATTACCTACTCCCCTTTCTACCATTGGTAATTGTTCCTTCTACCATTGATAATTTGTTCTTTTTCTCTTTGTAATATTTCTCTTTAGTGAAATATTATTTTGGTAGTGTCCGAGGACGTAGGCAATTGCCGAACCTCGTTAAATTCTGGTGTTTGTTCTTGTTCTTTTCTTGTCTATTTAATAGCTATTGTCGTGTATAATTGGTGTTAATTATTGTGCTATTTATATTACTTGTCTTGATAAAATTCTGTGTAGGAGTTGGTTTTTAAACGGATTATCTTATCCCACCAACTTTCCTGTGAATTTAATCTTGGGGTAATTATTTAGTACAATAACTTTCACGCTTGTCATCTAGGTAATAGTTCTCACAGTGAACTAGTTACCTTTGGTGAAAATTACCCGTTTTTCACAAGAGAACCATTGTTCTTCTCATTTGTTTTAATGTCTTCTCATCTTTAATCTGCAAAGGTCCCTTAAACATATGTTAGAAAGAATATCTTGGGATAATATACCATA
This sequence comes from Piper longum, assembly GCA_032619315.1. NCBI lineage: Eukaryota > Viridiplantae > Streptophyta > Magnoliopsida > Piperales > Piperaceae > Piper > Piper longum. The sequence goes on along the minus strand of JAVDBV010080309.1, from coordinate 16,303 downwards.
ATACCGTATAATGCCTACAAAAACATATGCACAAGTACCTTTTGATGCAATTCATATTCTTCCCTGACCCTTTCATACATCGTCTCTTTCGCTATAATCTACAGTGTCATTCAAAAAGAAAATTGTCACATTCTTTTATAAAATAGGACCTTCGAACCCCTCAAAATAAGGAATGCAATTGATCACCTTCTTATCAAATTCTACTCTATCTACTGCTCTGTGTTCTACATGAAGAACAAAGTCTTGGACTTCTGTTGGTGGAATCCTTTCCTTCGTCGGCAATGGAATTAGATCCCTTGCCAAGAAAAAAAAAGGTCAATATTAAGAATACCATAATTCATAATTACAAAACTTTTACGAAATTGAGCGAGAAAAAATACTCTTTCATAATTGTCGCAGCCTAAAAATTTTATTTCTAGTTTCCTCTTTCTCCATCCTCTCTATTTCTTCCATTTGCTTCTGAACTTCTTCATGTCTGACTAAACTTTGTTATTGAAAAGTCTCAGGTTTAGTGCATTCTTTTGGTGCTGGCTTGGGGGGTATCTGAATATATACATATAAATTTAAATGCAATTTTATCAATGGTAAAAACAAAATAATACCCACAGCAATCGTCCTCATCTAATGAACTGTCACCAAAATTTAGAACAAGTGGTGAATTTTGAAAGAACAGCATCTACCACTTGTATATCAGTGCTGTAAGGATATGGCCTTGGGAATTCTTGCTCTTTCCTCTTCAAGCTGCTTCTGCAACTGCTCTTGGACAAATCTCTTTTCTTTTATCAAACGTCGCTCCTGTTAAGAATGGCCAATATTTTTTTTTTTCTGGTATAAAAATGAAACAAGTTAATAAAACAATATCAATTCATCTAACCGCTGAATGGAGGTGGAATGGATTAGGTGTTGTAATCCGGGGAAGCTGCTGCTGGTCACGTTGAGGTTCTAAATTCAAGGAGAGAAAGACATGCATAAAAAAACAAAGAAATAAACAACCATGTTTTTTGTTTGAACCAAAGAGAACTAAGAGCTATAGTCACATACTTTCTCAATCATGTTTTCTACTGATTCCAATGGAGGTTGTCTCTCATCTGTTTGCAAAATGGAACTCTTGATGAACTGCTTGTTGACGCTTACAAGTGCGTGTCAATCCTACTTCCCCTTTGCTTTCTAATATCTACAGTGAGGTATTCATTTATCTTTAATGTTAATGCACATAAAGGGATTGTAGTACTTGAATTTGACGTGAAGGAAGAAACATGGTTTTGAAAAATGGGTGTGGGACTTGCCTTCTTATCAAGTGGCCTTTCTTTGAATTGAGGAACCTTCTCTTAACTCCTCAAGCTCCATCTCTTCCCGTAGTTTTTCTCCTACATTAAAAGAAAATATAAAGATAAGTAATTGATGGTACCAAAACAAACAACAATTATTCTCCATGTCTTCTGATCTGTGGCACTTTTAAGGTGATGTTAGACAGAGAGAAAAAATGACCAGATCATGGACCCCAAAGAAAAAACTAGTATTTAACTTCTATCATCAAGAAGTTACAGGAATAACTACTCTATTATGGTTATCCTTAATTATACCACTAATCAATGCATTTAGATTATAATATATAAACTATATATATGATGAGGACTACATGAAGTTAGAAAACTTAATTAAATAAGCCTTGTATACATGAGATACAATTAATATATCTTACATAAGTTGTACATTTCATTTGGAACAATTTAGTAGGTCCTATTAATTATTATCCACATAAATAAATACAAAAATAAATAACAAGGGAATTTTTTAATTTTCAATTACATCTAATATTTCTGACTTTTTATTTTAATTATTAAAGTAAGTGTGGTAACAATTAACTTTAAAACGTCACTAAACTAGTTTTAGGAGGAGGATCTCATACTCGTATATGCCTTCTCCCAACCTTTTCTTTATTTATTTTATGTGGGCCCCGCCACCAAAAATCCCATGCCAAAAAGAAAAAAAATGATATGTAATGGTGTTTGGTTACTTATATATTTTTTGTTTGCTCGTTGAAAAATAAAAAATTATTACGACAAAAAATAGTGTTACAAAAAACCTGAACATTATATACTGTTGTAGAAATACTTTCCAAAAACGTTAATAAAAGAGCTTATTATCGAAGAAGGTGAAAAGTTGTTTTGAGATAATGGAAAACAGTAATATAATTACCCAAAAAATGGAAAAATATTAAGAATTTTCTTTAATATCCCCCTTAGTGAATTGGTTCAATTTTTTTTAAAAAAAAATCTAATAGGAGCTGATTCCTTTTCACTTTTATCTAATGTCAAGTTATTAGAAACACCATAAAAATTACTTACCAAGCTCAATCACTTTTTATAATTCTGATAAAAAAAGCCTTATTACAAAGTTTTCTTAAATTTTCATAAAAAACATTCTATTGTAACTGAACAACCTAGAGCATGCCCGATAACATATACTCGATGTTAGAGACAAATCTAACCGTGAAAGACAAAAATGGAATGAGAGTGCAATGCAAATAACTCCTGCGTGCTATAATGCATGATACCAATGAAGAACAAGTAATTGCATTCAAATATGTTTATTAGAAGAAACAACTCCTGACCGATAAGAAGAGAGCCTACAAAAGTCCTAAACATATTATTAGAAATGATCTACAACTATACAGACAAACACAATAAGAGATAATATGAATACCGCAAAATTGAGCTGTAAAACAATGGCAGCCATCGGAATGTAATATGAACTGCCACAATCTTCAGCTAGCTATTCATCATGAATTCCTGCATGCAATAACCTTCAAATTTTCAATTAAATATAAGTTTCAAACATCGAAATATACATGTAAGTGTACATCAAAGTTCAAACAGAACAATGACACTCGATTTTCATCAACTCCTTACCTAGATTGCATACTTGAAATTCTCTATTCTCATTGCCTGCTAACAAGTTCTTACAAAACCAACAATAAGAAATCAACCCACAACCTAGGTATGCACATGAAGAAACATGCAGCAGCTAGGGCAAGCTCATTTAATTGTTTTAATGGCAAACGTACGTACCCTTCTACTAGTTTTAAGTCCAGCATGTTAATATTGACAAGACAATTATATTCTTGGCCACAAAACGATTCAAGATCAAAGTGGATGATAATGGTTGATGAAGTTCATTCAAGAAGATCCATAGGATGCCCTCTTATAATGTACAGAGTGCATACCTCATTGAACTATTTGTCCTAAAAGATATCACAGTGTGCTGTAAGTTCACAGCAACTTTCTAGGAACATCAATTGGCCGCCTGCTAGTTTCATCATCAGCAAATACCTGAATAAAAAAAAAGTTATTAATGCGTATTTTTCCCCTCAATTGAAAGCTTTTCGAATTTTCAAGTCCTCATCCCCTGTTCTGGAACAGTTCTTAATTAATTTCTGTTGAGTAAGCCCTATTCTGAGATGCAAGATTTTTTTCAGCAATAATAATGATTGGCAAAACTACTTCAGCATGGATAAAATAATATTAAAAAATACATTCCAGAATCAAGTTGTCATCTCATTGAATTGAAAATAGGTACCCTTTAGGGGATAGCGTCCTCTTGTTGCAGTTCGACATGGAATCTATTCATACAAGCGTTCATTAATTAAAAAACAGACTGAAAACCTGAGAAGCATATTGGCTCAAACATGTTATTCTGTGTGAATGCATAACAAGAATGTCCCCCTCGTAGAATGCGTTTTTCCCTCCCTTACATGATTGCATTCAAAACATGTCACTGCATCACATAAGTCCCCTGACTTCCTAATGCTGCATGGTTCTGTAGCAGTTTGAATAGCTTCTGCAGTTTCTCCTGGAATTAAAAATTTTGACAACAGGGAGGTTAAGAATGGGAGTATAGTTGACATAACATGGTTAAAGGAATCATTTTGGTTTTCAAGTGCCCATAGTCACCCAGGAGGGGGGGTAACTGGCAACATCAACCTTAATTTTTAGTCATAAGTGTTACCTGCCACCCATATTGCAAGACGATAAGGATTTGAATCATTAGCAACGCTTGGTTCCAACTGCCAAAACAAGATTTTATTTCTTATATCTGGAAACTAATGGTATACTGACTGGTAGCAAATATTATCAATATGAAGTCTTGCTCACATTTGCCAGTAGAGGCTGGTCATCTGAAAGTTCGTTCCTGCAAACAAGCAACAACAAAGTTAATCAACAACACTCCATCATGATCTTCGATGAAAAGAAAATCAAAATTTCTGTTTCCCAGTTACATGCTTCTTTTCTAAGAGTGGGTATGCAAGATTTACATGGGAAGGTGTTCATCAGTCCAGAAAGAATAGTGGGTAAATAAAAGCTGGATATATAAACTTACACGTTATGCTCAGTCCGCAACCTCGTCAGTTTCTTGAGCTTAGGCTGAGGGGTAGAAGAAGCTTCTAGAGTTAACGGAACCAGGGCATTAGACAAATGCATATCCTTCAAGTCAGCCAATGTTTTTAGACTCCCTGGGAACTCTTCCATGTCATCTACAAAGTCATCAGGACACTCTTGGTCTTGAAGATCTAAAGCAATCTCTGCTGTTCCTACACATTGTGATGAATCTCCAAACAATTCATCATCTGCATCTGGAAATGTGACATATCATTTGGCAGGTTCAAGCACAGATGCCGAGATGAGTCCTCATCACAAGTAGTTTTGTAGGCGTATATTATAGAGATACATCTAATATGTGTCGCATTCAAATTTAAATAAATATATTTAATAAATTTTACATAATTTTTTCTAAATCATTATCGTTAAGAAAGGATAAGTGTAACTTCTTCCGTACAAGGAGAACTCACTTAATATTTTATACATATATTATTTTATATAATTACACAGAATGAGAGATAGGAGATAAGCTATAAAAAGCAATTTTGGTTCTAGAAATTAAACTTCTTTCTGTGAAGAACTTAGTCATCATATATTACAGGGCTCTAGTTATTTTTTATCCCTATTTTAATTTTAATTAATTATATTAAGATCTAATAATTTCCAACAACATAAAGTTTAAAAGTTTGTTAACTTTGGTGACTGTTGCTTCTCCTCTGAACTTGGCAGAGCAAGGTTTTCACTGTAAAGAAGCAGATTAGCATCTTGACTCTATTAATACAAGCTGTTTATCCGGGAAAAATTTGAAGTTGACAGCACATCAATAATTGATGAGTAATTTAGCCAATGATTCAAGGTTCTGTCAACTTGATGATTATTTCAATTACCCAGCACATGCACTTGCACAGTGTCTGCAGTTAGTTCTGTTCTTCGTACAGAAGGCCTACATAAAAGTTAATTTCTGCGCATTCACCTCGTTCCAAATTATAAATAACCATTGTAACAATTTTTTTTTTTTTTGCAAATACTTCAGGAATTACCTTTCCAAATGTTATCATCTGATAATGCAGCTCATACCTGGAGAAGGACAGATATATTATTTATTTGCTCAAGACCATAACCATAAGTTGAAATGGAGAAGCATATGAACTTGTATAATCTAGACAATTAAAGAGCAAAAAATGATGCCTTGCTACGTATACATCTTAGAGTGCCTCTCAGAGATATACCTATTTGTGTTGTCCTAAATGGTGTCTTTTCACAATATTATGTCTATTTTTTACACTTCTTTATGAAGCTAAAAATTCTGTTGCAAATAGAAAGACACCTTATCAAAAGCAATGGGCTTTGGTAGAAGAGGAGCAACAATGGTAAGTCGGTTATTTCAATTTGCATAAAGGTGCTTTGCATTATCGCACTATTATTGAGTTGCACCATAACTTTCCAAAATTATATACATGTTAAATAATTACCGGGAAGAAGCACACAGCCCAAGTGATATAACTCTGGTTCTTCAGTCAATTACTATGACCTGAGCCTTGACATTGAAATAACAAGTATATAACTAAGCCCAAGAAGCTTACAATGTCTGTATATCAAGTCTGCGGAGTCTTGGCCATAGGTATTGCTGAATCTTGTTCATGAGAGGATACCTTCACACGGGAAGGAATTTGTCAACCAAGTTTTATCTCTGATAAACCATATGATAAAAAAAAAAAAAATTAACTTATCCAAGACGTGAAGCTGTATAAATTGTGGCAGTGACTTCTCAACCCAGTCTTACGCAAATGCGAGCAACATTTGTGTCAACCTTGCAAGTTAAAGAGAAAGGGGAAAACATATGCATCAATTTCTCGTAAGATGATTTTGCATCGTCTATGAAACTACATCTTGAGAATTAGCACTTACCGGGAATGCTTGATGCTGAAGAGTCAACAAGCGAACACATTCCACACTTTTCATGCCCAAAACATTGAAATGTAGCAATTATTCCCTGAGGAAGGGCATGCAAATTTTAGTTCGTTTCATCCAAAATAATAGAGGTAATGAGGCAATAAGTATGATTTAATCAGCAAACACGTGTATTTTGCACTTTGCAGGAAATGCACCTATTTCTCTTATTAAGATATAGTTATGCAAGACTTTATAATATCATTAGAGATCCAACAATCTGAAACTTAAAAATACAACAAAGAATTCAAGAAAATGTGCAACTGCATACTGCACTTTGTCTTTTGGACTAACTTTAGCCATTCCAAGTCCAGCCGTGTAATTCATCCAATTTACTGAGTAAATACTACATGATTGCATCAAGGTGTACTGACGTTCTTCACCCACATTCTCCACCCAGGCTATGAAATAAAGGCAGGTGTTAGTTATAATTTAGAATATCTGATTTAGGTAGTTATAGTTATAGAAAGAAGTAAGTGGAGAGCTTGGGCGGAGGGAGAAAGTCTGTATAGTATGTTTCATGGTAATTATGATGAGTAAGCCCTTCATTTGTTTAGAGACTGTGATGTGGCTAAAATGTTGTGGTTGGTTCTTTTGAATACTTATTCAATCATCTGGAGATCTAACTAATACCCCCCTTGAATTTATGCCTTCATTGATTAATAATGCTCAGAAATTAAAGGTGGAACAGCCGTTGTTTATTCTCAATGTGCTTGTTACGTTTGAACCTATTTCGTTCGAGAGAAATCAGGTGAAGTTCAAAGGCAAAATCTTTGTCATACATTGTTTGATAAAACTGTTTAGGTACTCTTTCTCTCTATTATGATCGAAGGATTTTGTATTATCAAATGCAAAGGTTTCAAAAGATAAGCAATTGTATATTAGTAGTAACATGGAATGCATTTTCGTGGTTGGAGTTTCTGCTCCAAAACCCTATCCGCTGCTTGGGCTTTTGTTCATCAAAGTAATACTAATAGTATTTTTTATGCAAGTTCTAGAACAGAAACATCCTAACAAGAAGACGTAGAAGCTATTGGGAGGTGCTCTTCTATATTTTGAGGAACAAAGTATTGTTTAGTGTTCCTTTGGTCTCTGCGTGCAATGTTCTTGCTAATGCTATCAACTCTTCTTCTGAAAAGGATGTAAAACTTCCTCTTCTGACATGGATACATAGAATCTGTATTTTTTGTAACAAGTTCAATGTAAAAATTATATGGAATCCTCGTTTTGCTGTACAAATTACAGATCGGCTAGCTAAGTTAGTTTCTAAATCAGGTTTTTGTAAGTGTAAGGAATCTCTTGATGGAGCTCGAAACCTCTTTTTATCGTTTTAGCTATTGTGGAATACTTGCTTTACCCCGAAAAAAAACTAGATACCTCTGTAAGACTGTAACAAGTGTGACTAGCCTCTATCCCTTGGTCATATCTACTATTCTCTGTCGACATAGGCATTAAAACTTTTCTTTTCCAAAGCTATTTATTCTGTACTTTGAACATATCTAGTATGCATCTCTCTATTCCTTATTCGCCATTACATAACGCATTAACGTTCATCTCATCTTTCCAATGAACATCATTGTTCCAAGAACCATCTATATATACATGACCTGCTTCATACCCCCTTGCACCCCTGCCGTACACCAGAAAGGATTTCAACTCATCAATCAATGGCTTCAGCCTATGCTACTTCATTCCAAGTGCCCGTCAATCGTGTGAGCATCAACACCACCGTTGCAGACACCGTCCCACTCGTGAATTCTTCCATTGAAGAACTACGGACCCTCCTATCTTCCAAGCTTGAGAAAGTAGTTGGATTGGACTGTGAATGGAGGCCCTATGACGAATACTGCCATCCACCCAACAAAGTAGCCACTCTGCAGCTCTGCTCCGAGAACAAGTGCGTGATCATCCAGCTCTTCTACCTGGACTACATCCCTGCTTCACTCCGGAGCTTTCTCAGTGACCCACAAATTACTTTTGTGGGAGTGAAGGTTGGAGAAGATGCTAAAAAACTAGGAGATGATTATGGGCTTGCTGTGTGCAAAACAACGGATATTGGCGACTTGTCTATTAGTAGGGGATATGGGAGGTTCTTATTGACGTTTAAACGTAGGTTGGGATTGAAGGATATTGCATCAGAGGTAGCACATATCAAGATGGAGAAGCCAATGAATGTGACCAGGAGTGATTGGCAAGTCCGGAAGCTAGGTCTGGCGCAGATCAAATATGCTTGCATTGATGCCTATGCTTCTTATGCCATTGGTCACAAGTTGTTGATTGAAAATGCTGTCTCTCCTCGCCTCGGGGTGAATCGACTTTTTTAACGATGGAACTGTGTTTGTGTTTGTGGTGGGAAACAGGTTAGCCTGGTGCAAGGACTTGTTCGGAGAAGTACTGTTTCTGCTTTTTTTTGAAAATACTGTTTCTCCTTGTTCGGGAAACTGGGAAACGCGGCCATGGCTTGTGGAACTTGAAATGTTTCTAACTTGGTAGAATAAAATTATAGTATTTAGGAAGCGTATTAATGTTGTTATTCATGTTTTTAATTATGAACTTTACGACATTTGGATCCCATATTATAATGCTTCATTTAGCTTTGTCGATAATTTAGTCGCGGTAGAGATCATAAAGCTTCACAAAAGTACAAAATTATGCATGATACATACTAGAGAAAACCAAGCTTCTTCCCAACTTTCGAGCACGAAATTATTTCCCTATTGTTTTGATGATCCACTATATTACACAGATTTAATCATTTAATTAGAAATGAAAAAACAATGCAGTTACTAGCATGAATATTGACCAATTGCTTTTCCATCGTTACCATTTTTTATTTCAAGCTGTCTTATAAGATTAATAGCATTAAATAATTGTATTCCCAGTAGAGTTAAAAAAGATCAACTATCAATTAGACTCATAAAGATTATTGTTGAAGATTTTCTTGGTTAATGCTATCGATAAAATACAATTACAAGAGGAGCTAGCATTTCCCAGACATCAGGTGATGACTAAGTTCAATCGGACTGACTTTTTCTTCTTCCTCCTATGAATCAGTAGTAAACAATAAATTGTTTCATAGGAAACTCAAAATCATCCATAGATACCACTGCTAGCCTAGTTATTTGGATTGACCAGATTAATTAAGAGGGTCAATGAGCAAAATTGAACTCTAATTCTTCATTTCAAAATTAATGATCAAGTATATATGTACATCAAAATTTTCGAGAATTGTAAACTTTTCTTACGCCGCCCAATTGGATGCATTAAGGTTTGTCTCATCTTTACAATCAAGAATACCATTGTCCCAAGAACCATGCACATATAAACACATATATAGACCTCCTTCATCTCCCAATTGCACCACTGCCGTATATGAATATACTGGTCAAGTGCTATCATCAACTCATCAATGGCTTCCTCCTCCTATGACACTACTTTCCCAGTGCATGTCCAAAATGTAACCAGCGACACCACGGTTGCAGATACCGTCCAACATTCTTCCGTTGAACAACTGGGGACCCTGTTAGCTTCCAAGCCCAAGAAAGTGGTCGGATTGGACTGCGAATGGAGGCCCAACAACAAATATTGGCAACGCCCTAACAAAGTCTCCACATTGCAGCTTTGCTTTGAGAACCACTGCGTTATCATCAAACTCTTCAACCTCGAGTACATCCCTGTCTCGCTCCGGAGCTTTCTGAGTGACCCAGAATTCATTTTTGTGGGAGCAAGAGTTGAAGAAGATGCCCAAAAGCTTAGACTTGATTATGGGCTCTCCGGGTACAGCACAACCGACATTGTGGAGCTGGCAGTAAGCAAGGGCTACGGCAAGGCTTTGAGGTATAAAAGCACGCTTGGTTTGAAGGATAGCTCCTGAAGTGGCACAAATAACACTTGAGAGTAGGAGCGACTGGCAGCTGAGGAAGCTAAACATAGAGCAGATTCGCTATGCTTGCCTTGATGCCTATGCTTCCTATGCCATTGGCCTCAAGTTACTGATCGAAGCCTGATTCTGTTGTTGCCCGCCCCCTCATTTTGAAGGGCAGATGGTTTTTCAATGTGTTGTGGGATGTTGTTCATGAATGGACATTGGACGTGGCTTAATTTGTTGTTCGGACATTTGGTTGTTTTGCTTGATTGATGCAAATTTTATGTTCAGATCATTGTATATGTTAAAAATGCAGATATAATCGTGACAAGGGCTTAGTTTTCCATAACATATTTAATGGGTTTCTCTTATAAAATTACAATGCACGCTCATTAACATGAGCTCCTAACATCAATTATAAATATAAACTGCGGGTTCATCTTCTTTGATCAATGTATCCCCACCTCTCACCTCCTTCCTTTGATCCTACACCACACCGTATGATCATCAATGTTGTGAACATGACAACCGCTGTTGCGAACACGGTTTTGCTAGCAAACTCTGCCATCTAAAAACTGAGGTCCCTCCTCGTTTCCAAGCCAAAGAAAGTGGTCGGCGTTCCACCCTAGCTTGAAAACAGCCATTATATTGAAAGTGAAGTATCTTGTTTAATATTAGAATTATTATGTGTTCAAGATGTGATCACTAATAGGATAAAACAAATTAAGCTTTCTCGTTGCACTTCATATTATTCTATCTTTTTAATTGTTGTATCATCAATGCTGCAGATTCAATGGCTAAAAAACTGTCAATGGAAAAAAAAACGACTGATCTTTGATTAAGAATCTCTAAAACAAAGTGTAGGAACTAGCAAATCAACCAGTTGGAGAAGGCAAAAAACAGAAGGCCAAAAAGTGAGAAGCCCGAATCCCATGCCGAAAGAAAATACTTCAGCTCCACTTTTCTCAAATACCCATGGACGTCCTGCTCTGCTCTTGCCTTTACCCCATCCCATTAGACTGGTAGAAATGTATGTCAGCGGCCATCATTCAATTCAATACACATAAAAGAAACACTACTTACCAAACAGATGCCATCAACTAGTTGCTGATTAAAAAAAAAATAGTGATATAAAACAATTGAACGTAGCTGGGGCACTGGATTTCAGAATTCAGAGCCTGGCACAAGTCTCACCAAAATGTCACCATCGTCAAGTCCATCATATTCTTTCTCTTTCATTTCTTTTATTTATTAACATCACTCTTCACTTCCCCCCTTGACTTAGGTCATCTTTTTTAATGCATCGATTCTCCCTAGACCATGTCCTAGTACGTACTCGCGTACATGTCGCTAGCTCTCCCATACTCCCTCCACATGCTACATCAATCACAGTCTGTAAAATCAATCTATTGTTATACAGCCCAACTAATATAGCAAATTTATTATGATACGGCTAATAGTCGAATAGTAATAAAATACAAACGTGATATACAGATTCTCTAATAACCACAAGGTGCAAGAAAAAATGGGGAGAGGTCATAGGATGCTTAAATTGATGATGCCCCCTGTTTCCAGCTGCTTTCCTTACTCTGAGAGACAGCTCGTTCTTACTCACCGTCCTCGAAGACAGTGGTAAAACTTTCTCTGTCTTCTTTACCGCATATAAAACCAACAAGGACCTAAAAGTGCATCGATCCAATAGATATATTACATTACATGCCCTCCTCAAGAATCCAATCCTAGTTCAACAAAGCAAAAATATAGTGCCAAAAGGTGAACCAGTTGTTCTACTTCTTCCATAAGTGACTTCCCATGTCTGCTGCCACTCCCTAGATCTCATCCCTCTCCTCTTGTTTGTTCCATTTGTCAACTGCCCAGCTCCTGGTTCTTGCTACATTTCGACCGTCGAGTGTTGCACCAGCTTGTGAACAGTAGATATGGTGGGAAACAGGGGATTTCTTCCCTGTTTCTTCCTGATGCTCTTCTCTGTGGTTTCTGTTCATGCAGATGATCCTTACAGATTCTTTACGTGGAATGTAACGTTCGGGTTTATCTATCCTCTTGGAGTCAAGCAGCAGGTTTAGTTCCTAAACTTGCCATCTTTTTGAGAATTTTCTTTTTTTTTTTCCTTTGGATGAGCGCAAAATGTGGCTTGGTTGCAGGGGATTCTGATAAATGGGCAGTTCCCGGGGCCTCAGATCGACTCCATGACCAACGACAACATCATCATCAACGTCTTCAACAGCCTTACCGAGCCCTTCCTCCTCTCCTGGTCTGACCATCTTCATTTTTCTACATCCATTCACCACAAATATTTTTCATTTCCGCCCCTTTTTCTTTCTCCTTAGATAGTGAAGTCTGAATCATAGATCTACACTTGGAAAGAAGTATGTGGTTCACCTCTGCATGCGTTTTGATTGATTTTTTTTTACTGTTGGTAGGTAAGCAGTAAATTAAGCTTGTTAATTTATTGTTCTCAACTGTTCATGTATGAGTAACTTCTCAGTTTACGAAGTTCTAACTAGTGGCTAAGGTTATGTGACGTCTATAGCTTGGGCAATTGCATTGATTATGTAGATGACATTAACATCTCAGAATCTTTCGTTTACATCTGATTATTTAGTGGAGATTTTGGGCAGGAATGGGATTCAACAGAGGAGGAATTCATGGCAGGATGGTGTTTATGGAACAAACTGCCCCATCCCTCCTGGGAGGAACTTCACTTATGTGCTTCAAATGAAGGATCAGATCGGCAGCTACTTCTATTTCCCTTCACTGTACTTCCACAAAGCTGCAGGTGGGTTTGGTGGTATCAGGATTGTTAGCCGGCCAAGAATTCCTGTACCATTTGATCCTCCTGCTGGTGATTACACCATATTGGCGGGAGATTGGTACAAGGCTAACCACACTGTAAGCACAATATATCATACATATATTTACAATGTGGCATTATTACACCATGGATGATAAAATGCTAATGTCAATACCAGGATCTGAGAGCAATGCTAGATGGTGGGCGCAATCTACCGTTGCCGGATGGTCTCCTCATCAATGGCCGCGGTTGGAATGGTTACACTTTCACTGTTGATCAAGGTGAGCTTAGCTGCTTAATTATAACAGCAACCATGTGCCCAGCTTTGGTCTTGAGATCTAAACATGTTGGTGTGTTTATCGTGATGCAGGTAGAACTTATAGGCTCAGGATATCAAACGTTGGGTTGGCAACCTCAATCAACTTCAGAATTCAAGGACACAAGATGAAGCTTGTTGAAGTGGAAGGATCACATACTTTGCAGAATACATACACCTCTCTCGACCTTCACTTGGGGCAGTCCTGCTCAGTCTTGGTGACGGCCGACCAGCCAGCAATGGACTACTATATCGTCGTCTCCACTCGCTTCACCTCCCAGGTGCTCACCACCACTGCTGTGCTCCATTACAGCAACTCAGGTGGAAGAGTTTCAGGCCCCCCACCTGGTGGACCAACCATTCAAATTGATTGGTCTCTAAATCAAGCCAGATCCGTCAGGCAATACACAATACCAATATATTCTTTGCAATGAATTATTCTGAAATCTTAATGGTGGTGTTTGTCTGTGCTTGTGTGATGGAAACCAGGTGGAATTTGACAGCAAGTGGACCTAGGCCAAATCCTCAAGGCTCATACCACTATGGATTGATTCCTATAAGCAGAACAATAAGGCTTGCCAACTCTGCTCCCATTATCAATGGCAAACAGAGATACGCCGTGAATAGTGTTTCCTTCGTTCCTGGTGACACTCCTCTGAAAGTGGCCGATTTCTACAAACTTTCTGGAGTGTTCGGTGTGGGCAGCATCCATGATAATCCCACATTTGGGGGTGGCTACCTCCAAACATCTGTAATGGGAGCCAATTTCCGAACTTACATCGAAATCGTATTCGAAAATTATGAGGACACTGTGCAATCTTGGCACATAGATGGCTATAACTTCTTTGTTGTGGGGTGAGTTCATCCCTTAACTTCCAACTTCTTTTTTTTTTCTTTATAATTGTTTGTTTGATGACGGGGTTGTCTTAGTTGATGAATTGGGTCGGATGGAAATATGCTGCAGGATGGATGGAGGGCAATGGACTCCAGCAAGCAGGCAGAGCTACAATCTGAGAGACACAGTTGCTCGCTGCACTACTCAGGTGTGTCATGTTGTTGCAATTAGAACTCTTCATTTCTATCTCGCATCAGGTCAAGTAATTGATATTGATAATGATGCTGTTCAATGTTGTGTTGTATGGTTGGTTGTTGTAGGTGTACCCTATGTCGTGGACAGCAATCTACATGGCTCTGGACAATGTGGGTATGTGGAACATCAGATCAGAGAACTGGGCACGCCAGTACTTGGGCCAGCAGTTCTACCTTCGAGTCTACTCTCCTGCTAATTCATGGAGGGACGAATATCCGATCCCAAGAAATGCTCTTCTCTGCGGCCGAGCCTCCGGTCGTCGGACTAGGCCACTCTGATCACAAGCATGGATCAAAAAAAGGATGACGATGGACGAAACTTCCGTCACGAAAGGGTGACAGGAATACTTCACCAAACACAAGAGATGTTATTGATTGCTCAACTTGAGCAAATTATTGCCGAGTCTAATTTCTATGTCAGCTGCTTCAACCTTGAATTGCCTCAATAGTCATTTTGTTTGGGAGCCATATTTGGCCTTTGTTTTTGAACAAAATTGTTTTAGCTTGATCACTTCAAGCAAATCTAATGACTTGTCAATGCTTCTGGTCTCTGATGTTGTTTGGGTAATGGCTTATGTTCAATTCATTCTGCTCTTTGTAAGTGTAACCTGCCAGTCAGTGCTGTATGTGCCATATATCACGGTAAACAAATTCGGAACAAAGAAGCTCAGCGATTGATCAGAGATCAAAACTAGATATTGGCTAGCCTTAACTATACCTCTTGTGAAATAAAAAATGTACATAATCCGTTATTGAGTTTGTAAATTAATCCAAAGTTTTGTTTATATTTATTTCATTTATTAATTGGTTAGCCCAGGGCTCCAAAGGTTAACTTGATTTGACATGCCTATTCTTATTAATTAAAATGAATTAAATATTAGCATCAAATAAAAAGCAGGAGATTGAATTAGTTAAAATATAATAAAAATAATAAATAAGAAATCAAATTATTACACTCTATTTTTTAAGCTGATATATTTTAAAAGAGTTAAAAGTTACTTAAAATCTATATTTAAGGTATTAAATTATTATATAATTTATTTATGGAAAATTATCTATAAAATTAAAGTTTATCTATAACTATTCGAACTTAGTTTAATTGTTCCAGAGTTTGGACTTGGCCAGTTTAATCAGTTCGAGTGTGAGCTGAGCCAAGTCTAACATGGTTTAATTTAGCATTAGTTTTGTTTAATTCCTCAATTAATTTTCCCTAATTATGCAGTTAACTAAATTTACGGTAACACAGTTCAAGTTAACTTAATTACCGGACGAGGGCATTAAAGCTCCGCTTCCCCTTTCCCGCCTTCCACTTTCTTCTCCGTTCTCTCTTCCGCCCACGGCGGCGAAGGCGGCGGCGGAGAAGGCGAACGCGACGACAGTGGCGGCGACGTCTAAGGTTGGTTCCCTTTCAAACTTTTGTAATGCACAGTGAACAAGAATCAAATTTTCCTAGAGATTTTTTTTCGCGTGAAGTAAAGTTGTATTTTGATCAAAGTCTTCACCTTTTTAGCTCTAAGGGTGGTTTTGATGGTTGTGGTATTGTTGGTTTGGACAGTGGTTGACGGAGTGTAGTTCTCTGTAGAAGGATTTGGTTGTTGGTAGAGTGCCTTTTGTTCAAGATGAGTGGCAGTGTTGGAGATGATACTCGAATGGACATATTGAATGAGGAAGCCACGTCAATTTGGGCACACATACGGCCGTGAAGAGAAGCTCCTTTGGAAGAAAAGAATGTTGGTATCAATCTCTTCTTTAATACACCTTATCTTTTTTTTTATTGATTATTTTTATTAATCTGATCACAATTCATAGTAATCATCATGTTGGAATCTGACATGTGCTATCAGACTAGTTTTTACTAAATTTTGAGGACTTGTGTAAAACATTTTTTTTTT
>JAVDBV010080308.1:0-12218 GCA_032619315.1 Piper longum | reverse complement strand
TGCTGGAGGCTCTACAATCTGATGCATAATGCCCATATTTTTGACAATTATAACATTGAACTTGAGATTTATTGTACCTTGTGTTTGGATTGCCTCTTCCACGACCTCTTGTAGAACTTTCACCTTTCTCATAGTTGTTGAAGTTGCTATTATAAGAATTCCAACCTCGTCCACGACCACGGCTTCCACCTCGTCCATGACTTCTGCCTCTGCCTCTGCCACGTTGATTTCTTTCATTGCCTTGGCTTCCACGCATATCCTTGATCTGTAGTTTGAGAAGTTGTTCAGTGATTCCATGCTGCTTTTTATGCTTCTCTTCATAGGCTTGTAATGAACCTAGAAGCTGCTTAATCTTCATTTCCTTGAGGTCCTTAGTATCTTCGATAGTTACAACAATATGCTCATACTTCGGGTCTAATGAGCGGAGAATCTTTTCAATGATTCTTACATCTTCTAGCTTTTCACCATTTCTTTTTAATTGATTTGAAACAGCCAAAACTCTAGAGAAGTAATCTGAGACTAGCTCTCCTCCTTTCATATGTAAGGATTCAAAGTTACCTCTTAAAGTTTGAAGGCGTACTTTCTTCACTTTTTCTTCTCCCTTGTGAGAGATCTGCAACTTCTCACATACTTGCTTTGCGGATTCAGCATCTGATATCTTCTCAAAACCATCTTCATCTAAAGTTTGATAAATAAGATAGAGAGCTTTCTTGTCTCTCTTTCTTAAATCTTTCAGAGTTATCTTTTGATCTTGCGTAAGTGCATCTTCATTCTGAGGCTCATTATAGTCATTTTCTACGAGATCCCAAATATCATGAGCTTCGAGGAGAGCTTTCATTTTGATATTCCAATTATCATAATTAGAATTGTTTAGTGTTGGGACTTGGAACGATGCCACACCATTTGCCATATCTCCAAATTGAGTGAGAATTTGAAAATTTGGACTTACCTGGTATGAGAGCGTAGGGGTACCTAACAACCCCTTCTAACAACACCACCACCACCACCAAAAAGTGGGATCCCAACAACATTTAAGTAGTATTTCAAGATCAAAAACTACTACCTAGAGTAGCTACCATGCATGAAGAACACACCTTCCTCCAACATCTTCTCAATCCACCCTAGCTGCCCACCTGCACCAGACCTGCTCAACCTCCTCCACTTGCCGGCGCCGGTGCTCCCTCCCCCTAGTGCTATCATGGACGTCCACAAGCCACCCCTCCAGATCATATTCTGCTACCGGCTGCCGTTGTTCGGCCATGACCAGTACTTTCGCTCTCTGGCGTTCCGTGATAATTTTTGGGTGGCGGGTGCAACGCCGACGTAGTTTAGAGGGGAGGGGGCGTGTTGGAGGAGATGGAGGTCGGGGGAGGAGTGTTTCAGGAGATGGGTGGGGAGGGAGATGGAGGGGTATGGTGGTAAGAGGGATGGAAGGGCGGAGTACACCACCGAGAAGCAGCGCAGGGACCTGCTGAAGAAGCAGTTCCTCATGTCCTTTGTTCCACACCCTTCCAAGGTAAACAAGGTTTAGCGTTTCTCCCTCAATTTTTAGAGAAACCCTAACTATTTGGAAACATGTTTTTAAAACTCTAAACTGTAAATCTTGAATGTTGATTAAATCATCATACAAGTAAATTAGGCCTCCTGATAAATTAGAGGAGATCGAAAACTGTCGTTAAAAACCATAAATCTTAAACCCTAAAATTGATGATACCCATGTTCTCTCCGTTAGGGAGATGATGGGAAACACATCTAAACGGTCATAAACCTTCAATTGTGTATTGTAATTTCCAACATTTAGGTTGTCTCTAAAAATCAATCCTCTTGCATATCATATTCCTAGCTGGTGTGCTTGTACTCTAATACTCTCATTATCACTAGCTAATTATTAATGATCTAACGGAGGATTAGGAAATATAAGCAAACAATGGAAGTAAAATTAGATGAATTAATTAATAGAAACAAAATCAGGATGAATCATAAAAACAAGAGAGATAATTACTAAGAAAAACTTAAAATCTCTTTACATTGAGAACTGAAGCCATAAATGAAGAGTAAGTAATGACTTGTGAACTCCTAAATGGCATTATCAATTAAAACTCTTAAGTTAACTAACATAAGGAATATAATAAGATACAGTTTTTTAAAAAATAAAACAACAATGAATTATAATGCTTCCACATATTCTTTGCATCATAATCGCATTTATGTTACTAATTAAATACTTGGGAATTTATTTGTTTGACATTAAAACATGTTTTTTTTGGACTGGTTATTTCATCCACCATGTGCATCTGTTGTTGGCGGAAGTAAGTTCTGCTCCTTCGTTATACACTTCCACCTAGCAAATAATTTTTATATTTAGGAGCAGAGCATACCATTTGTCACGCACCAAGCGATTACACAAGGTGACATGGAGAGCTCTTGTATCAATCCCATAAGCATCGCGGAGCAAGGAGACCAGCAGTTTTTCACTAATGTATCTCTAAGAAGCTCATGGGCGCTAAGAAATCTAAAGACACAGTTGTAGTCCTCCGTAAGCTTCAATTGAACCTCCTCCAAGTATCTGGTGGCAACATTGGTGATCACTGTATCTTCATGTTCAACACCAAGGTGACTGTTCATGAGCTGATTCTCTATATAACTTGTTTTGATTGAGATATTATATAGGTATAGTTGAAACCACTGTTCGCGCGCTGGATTGTCGCCCCGCGATTACCGGCGAGTTTCTCTTCAACTGTTATCAACTCTGGCGGCCTCGTTGTTTTCCGGTAATTGGGTCTCCAAACAGAAAAGCTCTGAGATGGCGGTAATCTGGCAAGACGGGGCAACAACCGGCGGGCAAATTCACGAACAGATCTCCAATAGCGATGACTCTTTTCTTGCGGCGGCATTGTCGGGACGGTAGGCTCTCCACTTCGCGGTAACAAGACTGATCTCCAAGACTTTAAGGAGTCGGAACTGCTCCTTCGTCACGGTGACCCAGCTACAAGACTTTGGCACGGCTCCAATGAAGGGCTTTCCGGGCAGCAGTTCGACCAGGCTCTTAACATCCACGGCGGCAACAGTGGTGGCACAGTACGGCAAGGCAGCAAGTAGGGACCTCCGAAAGTTGACAGCGAGCAGGGGCGGTGGTCCTCTCCTTGGTGAGGGCAGCAACCTATCAACAGCAGCAAGGCAGGTAGCAATGTAGGGGTTGGGCAAAGTGTTCCTTTGAAACAGCGGCCGGACCTCACATCCACAGCGGCGGTAGTGCAAATCAAACTTTCCAAAGCGGCAGTGACATTCCAAATGGCGATGGGTGGTAGTGCAGTGATGAGCGGCTTCCTCTCCTCCAACAACACTTCGGCAACCGAACAGCTGGCCGGTAGTGGCTTCACGATGAAACCAGGGGAAAACTGCAAACATCCAGGAAACCTTCCACAGCTATGCTCCGGCGAGGCTTGGCAAAGGCGACAACTGGGCGGCTAATGATAGAATCCAGCGGGTCTCCAGCGGCGAGGGTGGCAACACGACTTCAGCGGCAACAAACTCCGGCAATGCTTCACGGTTGTAGGATGACCACCTCTCTTTTTTCCTGCAAAAGAGAAAGAAAAAAAAAACCCTTACGGATAGATCCGCTGCGGCAAGGCCTAATCTTTAGGCGTTGGCGACGACTCCGGCAGGGTGACAGCAGGATTTCAGCAACAACAAACTCCGGCAAAGGGCAGCTTTTGTTTGGCAAATCTGGACAGCAGCAGCTCCTTGCTTCTCCCTGTTTTATGCCGTCGTCCGGTGGCAATCAATCTCCTGCAGTTCTTGGCTGGATGAAGATTTCAGCAATGCTGAACAACAGCAATGGGGCTGGACTCCGGGGATGTGGCGGCAGCAACTACAGCAAGCAGGTACGACACCAATCCGTCGACATAACTACCGAGGGAAGAAGAATCTCCTCATCTTTCCTTTCTACTGTCTCTAATTTTCTTTGAGCTTTTGAAAGCCTCAGCTCCATGATTACACGATTACGGGCATGCAATCACGAACAGCCTCAACATAATTACATGTCCCCTCATGTCATTTTAGAACAGCTCAAACCTTTTCTCCCTAGATAAGTTCAAGTCTGTGCAAATATTTTAACAGATAGCTTTCAAAATTTGTCATTGGATGTTGGGGATGCACACAAGGAACGATTCTTCGCTTTATGCAAGTGCCATTGCCAAGAAGCTGTTTGAAGTTATTGATCAGAATTCCCTGGCATTTCCTTCGGGCTTTCAGGGTTTGATATTTCATCAAGAGCTTGGTGATGCAAATGGTGGTGCATGCATGCATGGCAGTGTATTATATTACTTGAAGAATTGTTCTTCCTAATGAAGCGTCAAAAGCAATGTCAATTCGCTGCTACTTCCTATAGTTTAGTGAAGTGTCTGTGACAAGTAACTAGTTATAAAAGGTGATTAATTAATTTGTTACATACATGGGAACCAAGATCAACAGTGTTCATGTGTTTGCTCGAGGAAAACAAAATAATAATCATTAATTATCAAGACTATCAACTATTGCTAATACTAATTTTCTCTTATTGATTAGTGATGCCTAGTCAATTATATATCTCGGAAAAGATTGTACCTTGATATAATAACAAAGGGGGAAAAAGTTAATTGAATCACCTAAAATGACATTTCTTAGTTTCAATGTTATAACCGTTGCAAATGGTAACCAACGTTATGGCATGCATCAACGACGAAATTACAAATCAAGTGATTAATTTTAAAGAATTATTTATTTCGTGTACTCTTTACAATAAAATATTTTGCCCACCTATGATTTATTACCTCCTCAGTCCTTACCTTTGTATAAAAACCCATTAAATGAACTAAAGACAATGTTCCCACTGAGGGTTTGTTTGGTTTGATAGAATTTGAGTGAAAGTCAAAAAAAAGTGCCCTTTTTAACATATCTTCTTGTGTTTGGATTGAAAGAAATTGTTTAAAAGTGGAAAATAAAATTCCTTAATGCAAGCCCTACTGAAAAGCCTCTTCACAAACCATTCCCCCCTGAAAAAAACATGAGGAAATGGAGAAATTGACCTCGGCTCCTTCTTCCTTGAGTGGCCCATCACCATCGATGATTTATTATTTTTTAAAAAAGGAAGATAATTACTATTTTATTATAAAAATTAAAAAACCGCACAGAGTTCTTATAATTTTATTATGAAATTAAAGTGATAGTACTTACTGTTTTTATATGTAGGATTCATATTCCCAAAACAAAAGAAAAAAATATCAACTTCAACTAATACTCCTATATCAACTCAAATAAAAAAGGAAAAAATCACGACAAAGGCATTCAAATGATGAAGGTAATTTCTTTAATTAAAAATAATTACAAGTATATAATTTAAATAAATATTTAGATTCTTTTTTTTTTTTGTCAATTTTGTTATACTTGGTGATGTCCTTATAGTCCTGAAAAAATATTATTTCAAAAGCCCACAAAAAAGCCCACTCATTGATAAAGCCCAGAATCAAGCCCCCTCTTCAATCAACGCCAAGCAAACAAACATAACCGGACTCGAACTCGAACGCACATAAACGACCTGTCCGTTTCCCACCGCCGCCCGCCCGCACCGACTCCGGCGACCTCCGCCGCCGCCACGGCGGTGCAAATCCGCCATCCCCGCTATCCCCGCTACCGTGCCCCTCCCACGCTCCGCCGGGCCACCCCCCTCGTGATCCGACCCTCCGCCGGTAAAGTTCGGTTCTTACTCGCTCCCGGCGTCGATCGGAGGTGGCCCCCCGGCGGTAGGGCCGGCGGCCGTCACTCAGGCTCCGGCGACGGTGGTAGACTATTGAATGGGAGGCCGGCCCCGGGCGGATCGGCGGGGTGAGGTCGCAATGCGGCTCCACGCGAGCTTTTTCGCCGGAGGTTGAGCGCGCTCGCGTGGGATGTTCTTCTGGTTGTGAGCTCGATTGGGATTCGAAGTCTTCGCCTCTGTGTGTGTGTGTGTGTGTGTGTTTGAGTTGGTGGATTGGTGTGGGTGGGTGGGGGTAGGGAGGGTGGTGGAGCAGGGTATGGGGGTTTCGGAAGGGGCGGGGGAAGGAGCGGAGATTGACTGCAGAGCCGGGACGATCGTGTGGGTGCGGCGGCGGAACGGGTCGTGGTGGCCAGGGAGGATTCTGGAGGCGGAGGAGCTGTCTGCATCGCATCTCATGTCGCCGAGATCTGGAACGCCGGTGAAGCTGCTCGGGAGGGAGGATGCTAGCGTGTAAGAGCTCTTCTTGCTTTTGATTTTTTTTTGTTATTAGCATTTTCCATGTTGATCTAATAGTTGGTCTGATATGTTAAAAAAGATAAAATCATCCATCTTTTGCATGACTGTGTGTTGATTTTTTTTGGACTGATTTGGTTCTTATGGGAGATTTTGATTGTTTGATTAAGAAATCTGTTACTTAATGATGTGTGGTATAAATAAGAGTATTATTAGTTCTCTTTATGGCTTAAACTGTTAGGGATGGAAATCTGTTGCTAATTTTTTGTCTTCCCTATGGTGGAATTTCTCTTATTAAATTTATTATAAAATTAATTGAAATTTGATGTTTTGTAATTTGCATCTATTTTTTCCTCTAATGAATATGCATCTTTGCATGGGTTGTTTGGACTGATTTTTTTTTCTCTCTTGCAAGAATTTGTGTTTTTTTATCAAGAAATCTGTTGCTTGGAGATGTATGCTGTGATGGAGAATTATTAGCTTTCCTGTTCAGCTTAAACTATTTGTGATGGAAATCTGTTGATATTTCGATACCTAACATATAGGAAGTCCTGTGGGGGAATTTCTCTTCTAAAATTAAATCTAACATTAGTTGACTTTGATGTTTTGCATTTAGTTCTTCCTCGATTGTATATGCAAGTTATGCTGGTATGTGCCTTTTTTTTGGCAACCATGTGATGTTTTGCATTATAGTTATGTGGCTAAATATTCAGGGATTGGTACAACTTAGAGAAATCTAAAAGGGTAAAAGCATTTAGATGTGGGGAGTTTGATGATTGTATTGAAAGAGCTGCGGCAGCTCATGGAAACCTCTTAAAGAAAAGAGAGAAGTATGCCCGTCGAGAAGATGCTATTCTTCATGCCCTGGAGCTTGAGAATCAACAATTTCAGAAGATACAAGGGAGCCTGGTATTTAATTCTAATCATATGGGTGTAACCAATGGCCTTTCAGATAGTCACTATGAATACAACAAAAATGCAGATGTTTTTAACTCTGAAAGTCTGATGGCTCTTCCAGTTTCCAAAAAGTTAAATTCTTTTGAAGAAGAGGATGTAGCTGAACCTTTATTTTCTGGCGAAGAAAAACTTATGATAGAACATGGCATTGAAGATGGAAAGTCCGAAATGGTTCAACGAATGAGAGGCCTACAGGATTTTGGGCTTAGAACTGATTCCACTAAGAATAAGCTTCCTGCACCTGCTACTCTCACAGATGTGGGCAACTTCAAAGTTCCACTTCATAACAATAACAAGAATCCATGCACAGCCAAAAGGAAAAGGTCTCATAATGGCCCCATTGATGAAACTTACTTCAAAAAGCGAGATAGGCGGCGTCCATTAGTTCAAGTACTACAAAGTAGTGCCAAATTGCCATCGTTTGATCCTTCAACTTCACATGATGAGGCTGTATCAATGTCTATGTGTGGTGAGACAGTTGGACCTGTGTTCAGGGCAAAGAGGAGCAAATGTGTGTACTTTCCTGCAGATGACTATGTGAATAAAGTGGAATATCCTTTGCATGAGATGCAAGTGGCTGACCACCCAGGCAACAGCTCTGTATTTCGATTATCCAGGGCTGAAGATACAGATGTTTTACGGAAGGATTGCTATGGTCAAAATATGGAGATCCCAACAACTGTACAATCAGGTTTCTATGCGTTTTTCTCTAGTTGAGCTTATAGCATTCTATATGATGTTTCCTCTTGCATTCAATACATAGAATAGCACCTATATTCCATTTTGAAAGTTAGAAGACCTAGTGAATTGGGAAATAATCATTCAGAAAAATGGTATTTATAGAAAACATGTTAAGAAATAGGTTGCGAGTTGATGATGAATGCCGATGAGTTGAAGTCTGGTTTTTTTTTCTCATGCTTTAAAACTGCTAAGTGGGCCACCAGAGTGAACTGCAGCTTTTCAATGTAGTTTAATAGCTGTAATAACAGTGACAATAGTTATAACTTAAAACAGTGAATATTGAAGTTGATTTTATCATGTGAAGCACCCTAATTATGTGTAATGAGATCTGAGTTATACTGAATTGTGATGGTTAAATAAAAACTCGATTTACTCTACTCCTGTTTGAAGCCGAAGATTATCCTTTTATTGGAATTTCCTTTTTTTATTTTTTGGCTTTAGAATTGTCTCGTATGAGCATTTCCAGACAAGAACTAAATGAGTATCTGTTCAATAACTTTGAGGATAGTGACATTATGCTTCTACTTTTTTTTTTGTCCATCTGATTTTAGTTACAGTAATAAGTAAAACAAACTGTGTATTTAGGGCCTTTACTATATTTTTGTATCACATTCTAAAAATATCAATTTTAGTTCTTAGAATTGGATATTTTTCAACACATAGGCTTCTTAGAAGTATTTGCCGTTGTTTTTTTTTTGGAACTTCTTACATTGATTTGGGGATTGCTATTTGATTCAAGTATCCTAGTAATTCGCTGTAATTCCATCTGTAAATTTTCCCTTCTTCTTTTAGACTCATTTCAGGTAAATATGGTACTTAGAATGATAAAATGTTAACATTTTGCCGTAGATGAATAGAAGTGCTTAAGCTGGAATGCTTGATTAAGGATCACTAACATGTCGTCTAAGAGTTTTAGATCATCTTTTAGAATTGGTATACTTAACAAGGTAATCACGAGATCTGTGGAGAAGTGAAAATCTTTTAGAGTTTGTATGGTTCCTAATTAATCAACATGCAACCTGAAAAAAGATAAATATGCAGTAGAACAAATTGCAGCTCATTGCTGATTTGTCATTTATGCATCTTAATTGAGACTTTTTTTGGCTTATCTTATGAGTTATGAGTAATCAGAAGAATTAGAGATTAATAATCTATAGTGATTATTTAGTGGCATCTTTTCTTAACTCCACTATGGATTCTAGTGCTTTAGGAAACTTTTGGGTGTTATGTCCAGATGGATGAAATCAATACTTTTCAAAACCAAAATGATGGCTGGTCCATCCCTTATTGGATGAAGATCCAATAATTGAACGAATAAGTCCGTAGACTTTTTGTGGAAAAGATTTTCATTCTAGCTTGCCCTTTTTTCACCCATTTTTTTCGGTATTTGAATTATTCTAAATCTAGCATTTATGCAATTCATCTCAATCTCTACTTACTTTTGATCATTGTATTTTCTGTTCAGGTTCTCGAATGCTGTCCATCAGGGAGCCCTCACATTCGGGGAACAGTACTCCAAAAGATCATATATTAGAAACTGAAGAGCTTGATGGGTCTATGTCAAGTCATAGTTCTCATTTTCATCTGAATGAGCGGACTGCTGCTATCTCAGCAAACATGGGAGGTTCGAAATGGCAGTTAAAAGGTAAAAGGAATATTCGCATTCCATCTAAGAGATCTTCAGAGGTACCAGATGCAAATCATTTTTATGCAACTGATAAGTTCACAGGTCAAGGTGCAGTTTATGAGAGCAAGGAAAACACAGTAAAGAAGAGAAGTAGCCAAAGAGCTCTAGGAAGAGTTTTGCATGGTAGAAAAGATGATCTGAT
The DNA here is from genome assembly GCA_032619315.1 of Piper longum. Lineage (NCBI taxonomy): Eukaryota > Viridiplantae > Streptophyta > Magnoliopsida > Piperales > Piperaceae > Piper > Piper longum. The sequence goes on along the minus strand of JAVDBV010080308.1, from coordinate 2,444 downwards.
ATATGATTATTACAACGATGATGATGAGGAAGATGATGATGAATGTGATCAGGTCAATGGTGATGATGGTTTAAAGGGAAAGGATTTAATGGATGCCTCAATGGTGGAATTTGTCAGTAAAAGATATCCATTAACATCAAAAATTCATCACGTTCAGGAATTGAGAAGTGATGATGAGAGCACTGATTTGGATGACGAGTCTGTACCTGGTGTTAGAGGTTATTGGGGAGAATCAGGTGAATGTTTCAATCCATATTGTGGCAACAGCTATAATATGGCTTTAGTGGATGTGGATCTTAAGGTTCAAGTGAGCTATAAAAGAGAGCAGGTGCCACTTGTTTCACTCATGAGTCGGTTGAATGGAAAAGCTATTGTTGGGCATCCACTTCAAGTAGAAAAGTTGGAAGAAGGATTTTCTCAGCATTTATTTCCTCAGTATGATATTGGCGATGGACCTTTAACATATGAGGATGACGACGATGGGAACTCTGGGCTTCAGCCTGTATGGCGAACAGCTAGAAGGACGGTTATGCATCGGGTGCCTCGGCCTCATCCATCAGCATTTGACGCTGATGATACCGATGATACTGATTTTGCTTGTTATTCAGATATTGAAAATAAGGGAAGGCCTGTAAAGAAAAGTAACTCCCGCTCACAGTATCCCCTTTCGGATAGAAAGAATTCAAAAAAACAATCAAAGAAATCATGCACGTCTAATCAGAAGACAAGAACCCTGTCTTCAATTGCTACTGAAAAGAGGCTTACCAATCCTGTCTCAGAAGCTAGAGGCAACCAACCTGTGAAACCGGAAGGTGCAACTCCAAGCACTTGTGTTCCCGTGAAGTTGGTCTTCAGTAGAATAAATAAAGCAGTTGAGAAGATGTCACCCTCGCAAGAAAAAGAGCAGTTGTGAAGGATTTGTGGAGTACGTTTCTCAAGTATGATCTTGGAGAACCAGAATGCATTCTACAGAGCAACACAAGATTTTCGTCGGTTTAGTTCCATCAGTTTTTTATTTTGGAAGCCGAACCATCCGCTTCCCGTTTATCCACAGGAGATGAAGCTTTTAGCCAAAAGATATACACATCTTTTCTAATAGTTAATGTAAATCTTGTTCAGCATATATAAGTTCTGTATGTAATTTATTTGAAACCGCTTTTCAGTGGTGGAGGACTAGGAGTAGTTGGATACAACCGAAGAACTGATACCTTAAGAGTAAAACGAAATTCGAGGAAATGGGTAAGAATCTCATATTCGACCTGTCTCGTAAGTTGTAAAAATAATGAGATGTTAGTTGTTAATAGAGAACTCAAGTGGATGATGGAACATGTGTAGGAGGTGATTACTGTAAGATATATAATTCTGACTTCATGTCATTTACCTGAGATAGGTGTTATTCTTACATGTTCAATCTTTTGGCATCCCATGAGAAATGACTCTTAGTGCATGGACACTTGGATGGATGTGTATGTTCTTGAAGAAAGCTTTATTTGCAAGTCATGTCTGTGAGCCAAGTATGAGGTGCAGTTGAAGGGGGCCGTCCATGAAAACTCTTGGTGGGTATGATTTCTTCTTATGTTGTTCATTATTTCATTTTAACGTAGAAAATCTAGAATGTATTACTCTATGGACCAAAGATGTCGGCTTTTCGTGGTGAGTTAAATGACATTAGTGAATGAATGTGTGCAAGTTTTGAGCATTCTCTGTAAAAGTGATTACTGTTAATAAGCTCAATCAGACTTGATGTTCAACTCCACAAATTTTGATTCGGAGCTGGTTTATACTCCAATATATGAACTAAATTTGGGCGGACTCGAAATTTGCGGTAATTTACAAAACAGTCTCTCTCTTTTTTCTTTGCATAAAATACCTTGAATCTCTATTAGTTTTCTAAGATATTAGCTTAATAAATACTACTATTTACGCTGACCACTTTAAAAAAGTTTAAATTTTAGATTTTTTTTTTCTGTTAGCCAAATGGCCTCAAGAAAAAAAAAATTCGTGCTAACGAAATTTATATAAATACCATTTGCAATCAAATAATCATTTAAAAAACAAAATTTTATATCAAGTAAGCAGCTGGTAATAACTTATAATACTAGGAAAAAAATACAAGTACAAAAAACATTAACCTGCTAGTTCAAGCCCTACTCCATCTCTAATTCACTCCAATAAACTCAATTTTAAATTCGATCACAAGAAAAAAGTATTTGGCAAATACTGATAAAATTTTAAAATTAAACTACATAGGTATATAAAATTTTTTAAAACTTTAAAACATTATAATTTTAGGAGCAAATATAAATATATAAAAATTAAGCTATCTCGAACTCCCCTACATCAACTAGATTCGGCTCAAATAAAAATAACAAAAAAAAAATATCAACTGAAGGGTGGGGGTTTAAAAAGTTTTTTTTTTAAATATAATATATATATATATATAT
>JAVDBV010080307.1:0-10479 GCA_032619315.1 Piper longum | reverse complement strand
GTCTTCCATATCACATATGAATTTCTTGTGTCTATTTGAATATTTTATGGAGTAAATTTTTTTCTAGGATTTTCAATGAAACTTAGTGCATGGATTAATAAAGGTTATTAATTTTTATTGATGTGATTGTGTTTTTGGATCATCTATTTTATTCTATTCGTTAATGTTATCATTAGATTGGCTACCTATTGATTGATTTAGAGATTTAATCTTGTCTAGAGATAGAAAGATTAGATTTGTCATTGAATAAAATATCCTTTATTCATCTATTTTGGGTGATTTACATATGAGATAGAGATATACTCATATGTCTTGGGTAACTGTTAAGGGCAAAACTTAATGTATCATTTTGCATACACAATTTCATAGAGATATAGAAGTTGGGTGTGAATGATAAGTTTATGGTGAATCTAAGAGATGTCATAAATAATTAATTCCTGTGGTTAATGGTTCGAATATGCAATTCATAGGTAAAAATTATAACTTTAATCATATAGAGCACTAAGTGAAATTTAAAATCCTAGGTTTGTCGTCTTGAAGTCAAATTTATCATTTAAATATTGCATGTTACATTAATTTAGTCGTAATTTATAATTAAATCACTCTTTGAATTTATTTTCATTTAAGTATAATTAATTAAATTAGTTTTGGTAATTCAGAATTTCTATTACTAATTCCTCGTGTGACGATACTTTCTTATCACTGTTATTACTTGATTCAACACGTGCACAAACCTAGGATTGAGTAGAAATTCAATTTATTACTAATTCCACATCAGTCTCAAGGCCTATATATAGTTTGAATACACAAATTGAGTAGAAATTCACGAGTTGAGGCTTTATATTTTATGAAGTTCCTCATTCCAATAGTGTGTCATATTATAATATTAAGTATTTTCGTATTTATTTATATTTTGTGGTTATCAAGTTCTTTCTATAGTTTCACCCCCTTTAACTTCATCAAGTAGTATCGTTCACCCCAACACTAGGAATTTATCTCTCTTGTAGTGTTTTTCTTCTTTTTGAGGAAAAACTTAAGTATAGAGAGCAATGCCAGTCACCAGAAAATAAAGATAAGAAGTAGCCACTAATTTATTATTCTCTTGTACATAGTACGTGTATTTGTTTTTATCAAATGTAACGTATGATATTGGACAAACAAAATTTTCCAAAATTTATGCAATTCAGCATCCATACATACATACACAACTACACCCAAACATTACATTTTAAAAAAAATATGATATTCGTGAAGATCCTTATATATACTTCAAAAGAACGTGACAAAGAATGATGCACAAAATTTGAAGAAGAATAGGTGAACCGACCCCTGTCCAAAGTATAGCATAATGAGTTAAGTCATCTCTTCAAAAGTAGTTACCAAAGATAAAGATCTATAATTTATTCTCACTTATAAAAAAGATCTTATACTGGTAATTATTAAATATAGGACTAAATTGAGGGATTTTACAATTTATCCACCTTAGAAAATTTCGTCATCGAAATTCATACACTTTGCACATTGCTAGCCCATCTCATAACCTTCTTTGGTTTGTGACTAATAATATAGCTCAACATTCATAATCCAACTGACCATCTAACACGGAACTATCTAGTCAACATCTCTAATCCAACCCACTATTTAACACAAAATCAGGAGACTTTAATATTATGTGTAACGACCCGGCCCAAAGAAGAAAATAATGGGTTAAATCATCTCTTCAAAAGTGGTTAACTATTAAAGATCTAAAGTCTATTTTCACTTATAAAAATCATCTTAACGGTAATAGATATATGACTAAATTGAGGGATCTCATATGTATTTCTATCAGATTTTAAACATAATTTAGTAATATATAGTCTGTTTATCCCGTTTATTAAGTTTTCTTGTAGAGGTATATCGCTAAGTCAATTATTGCATTTGCCCGATTGGCTATATATTTTAAGCTTCTAATTTACCATTCTTTTGTAGTACTGTCTTTTTCAAATCGGGAGTTGTGCGGAGCAATGCCAGTCACACAAGAGATATGAAAATAAAGATAGAAGAAGTACATGAAATAAGGAATAATTAGGATCTAGTGCTGCATTTTCCCCACCAAATGTTGAGCAAATGCATACGAGCATACCGACCTGACTTAAAACAAGGTTGTTTAGCTTTGACGTAACCATACCCTATCAATTTATTTTCTTATTTGGCTTTAGATGATAATGATAATATAGATATTGATTTAGTAGAATATGGTACAACATGCAGATGTTTACGAACACAAACAAAATTTAGTTATGCACATTTTATCTAGATACATGATTGTCTATTAGCACCCATTGAAATTACTTCAATTTCTTCTCTTATTAACTACTCTACATTCTACAATCATATTTATCTTATTATAATCGTCTTGTTTATTAATTTCACTGCCCATTTTGAGCCACTGTTGCTGTTGTTCGATTGTCAACCCTCTTGGTGTTTGAGGGATGAGCGGTAGCTTGGGAGAGAGAGAATGTCTGGCCGAAGTGAATGAAGCGAGAAAAGAGCTCCCTCAGAAGAGTAACTTGAGTAAACGGTACCCCTCAATCACCTTAGCCCGCTCATTCATTAACTAATGCTTCTTCTTAAGAGTATTTTACATTGTAATATATAGAAAGTAATGCTTGATTAAAGAGGGCTTACCACTATGATTTATGTATAATACTCTTTTTTTGAAGTATTAATATTTTAGATAATATTATGCTTGGTGATATATGTTTGGATTCTAACTTTATGCAGTCCTCATCATTTATAGTTTATATATGCTTATCTAAATATATTAATTAGTGGTATAATTAAGTTTTTTATTCACAAGACTTTCTTTGGCATTCCGAACTAATTAATGGCTATCCATCATTGGAATTATTGTTGTAAATTCTTAATAGAAGAAAAACCATTCTTGCTGTTGTTCGGTTGTCAACCCTCCCGACATTTGAGGGGCTGCTGTTTGGTTGTCAACCCTCCCAGCATTTGAGGGAGGAGCGGTAGCTTGGGAGAGAGAGAGAGAGAGTCTATCTGGTCGAAGTGAGCAAAGAGCTCCCTGAAAAGAGTAGCTCAAGTGAACGCTGCCCCTCAATCATCTCGGCCTACTCATTCATTAACTAATGCTTCTTCTTTAGAGTGTTTTACATTGTAATATATAGAAGGTAATATTTGGCTAAAAATGGCTTATCAATATGATTCATGTATAATACTTTTCTTTTGAAGTATTAATATTTTGGATAATATTATGCATGGTGATACACGTTCGGACCAAGTGGGAGAATATTAGAATTTTATTATAACTTTATGTGGTCCTCATCATTTATAGTTTATATATGATTATCTAAATATAATAATTAGTGGTATAATTAAGTTTCATATTCTGAAACTTCTTTTCGTATTCACAAGACTTTTTTTGTTATTCCAAATTAATTAATGGCTATTCATCACATGAATTATTGTTGTAACCTCTTAATAGAACAAGAGCAAGAGCCACTATTGCTGCTGTTTGGTTGTCAACCCTCCCAGCTTTTGAGGGAAGAACGGTTGCTTGGAAGAGAGAGAGTTTGCTGAAGTGAAAGAAGTGAACGAAGAGCTCCTTGAGAAGAGTAGCTCGAGTGAATGGCACTCCTCAATCACCTTGGCCCACTCATTCGTTAACTAATGCTTCTTAAGAGTGTTTTATATTGTAATATACGGAAGGTAATACTTGACTAAAGATGATTTAATACTCTTCTTTTGAAGTATTAATATTTTAGATAATATTATGCATGGTAATATATATTCTGGAGAATGTTAGAACCATCGACCAAATGTGGTCGGCTGTGCCATTGGTTTAAACCCAAAAAAAAAAAAAAAACTAGTGGCCCCCTTCTCATTGCCAACCGTTCCGGCCAGATTTGGTCAAGGGTGGCCAAGTCCAACCATTTGAGGCCGAATCTGGTGGGTGAGGCCACATGGCCTTTTTATCCGTCGAGGTGGGGGCTTAGCATTTTTTATTTTTTTGATCCAGTTCTTCCTTATAATTTAATAGCCTAGATCAATCTTTGGGGCATAATTTTTTTTATCTATTGGCTCACCCTATCACCCCTCATGTATCTGAGGTTTATTTTGGAGTTGCACAACGGTGATGATGTAGAACAGTTTTACCAAATGTCAGTATGAAATTTACCATGGCTTAGTTTTTATGAGATTTATTTTGAAGTGGCTTTTTGTTTTGCTGTAGGAGGAGGCGAAGACTGCTCTCGCTGTCTTGACAGCTAGGGAGGGAGCTCTCATACCCATGGATGGCCCTGATATATATTGGGTTTGGACGTTGGGATCTCGTCTTGATATTCAAGGATGACAACGCAGGGAAGTTTGCACGTCGACCTTTAATATCTAGTTCTTGCTTTTTTTATTTTTTGCAACTTGAAATTTTGTTCCAACTTGATTTATATGGTTGCCCAGATCATCCGAGCAAGAAAGAGTACAGGAAATGAAGTCGCTCATTCTATCCATGCGAGAAGTAGGTCAGGTATGGAGGGTTCCTCTTCCATTGGTGCTCTCGGAGAAAGCAGCTTGTCCATCACAACAGCTCCCCCTATCATGCGCCCGCCTTATGTAGAAGGAATGTCTGATCATAAGCTTAAAGAGATAAGGTTTCCTATCAACAACGATATGTACTCAGGCATTAACGGCCACCCTCTCCTCAAACGGTGCTTCTCCTCCTAGCTTTTGAAATATTATGACTTGAACTTTGATTTTGAGTAAGTAATTCTATACACATTTATTGTGGAATTGTTTGGGAACCATGATGTTATGTCTTCATTATAGATGAAAATTAGGAAATTCGCTGAATAGAAATCGAGATGTTACTTTGATATTGATTTTCAATATTGTTACGGTTTGCAAGAATATCGTTTGTCATAAAATTTTGCGCGGAAGTCCTATTAATAATTATCTTTCAAAAAAAAGTCCTATTAATAATTGAAATGAAATGTGTGATCCGAACCGTATTCTAATCTATATCTATGCTAATATATAAATCTTCCTCCGTGCATTTATGCCACAGGTGGTATGCCACTTCGTCACTGAACTGAACCGCTCCTTTTTCATCGTTGCTTCTTGCTTCAATTTAAATGGGGATGACATAAAAAGTCTTTTTCAATACCAATCATTAAGGTGGACTTTTAATACGGTTCTATAACATGTCATCTGATTATTTTATAATATTACTTTTTTATTAATTATTAGCAAAAATTTTAGTTTTTCATTGTAATTAAGATTTGTTTTCATTTTTGTTGTAATTACAATGTTTCGAATCTTTTAGCAACGCATCACAGGAGTCAGCGACTAATTTATCTCTAATATTAATGGTACATCCATGGTGTGACATTTCGACTAGTATGATTACGTTCATGATGAGTTCATAATCGCAATTCACCAGTCACATTAACCGTACACAGGTTATAAGAGTTAGTTTGGCACATGGTGTATAAATTTACCTGCTTGTGCTTCTTCAGATCATGCTACTAGTTGTAAAAATGGTATGGGTAAGACTACATTTGCTTTGACTCCTTGCGCTGGTTAGAAGTAGGGGTGTAAATGAGTCGAACCGAGCTGAGCAGTGATGTGCTTGAGTTTGGCTCGATATAAAATGAGTCGAGCCGAGCTTTAATGTCAACAAGCCGAGCTTTAATATAAACGAGCCGAGCCGAACTTATCCAAAATTTATAATATTTGGGTTTGGTTTGAGCCGATTTTGAGCCGAACTTTAGCCGAGCTCGAGCCTAGCGAATGTTTCTGTACTCACTTATATAAGATCAAAAAAAATTTTAAACACTATATAATTTCAATGTGACCTCAATAATATTTACGAGCTGAGCCGAACCCAACATTTTTTTGAGTTTGAACATATCGAATTCAAGTTTCAAGCCGAGCCGAGCCGAACATTCCTTTGCTCAAGCTTTATTTGTTGTTCAACGAGCTTATTTATTTCGAGCCGAATATTTTTTCGAGCACAGAGCACGAGCACGAGCCGAGCCGAGCCGAACGCAAAAAGCTCACGAGTAGGCTTGGCTCGTTTACACCCCTAGTTAGAAGGCTCATTGTTGTAGTACATGGGGCAGGGGCCATCTCTCTGAAATTGTCGGCTATGAAAACGTTGAAACAATCTATATTTTGCCTGGAGAAGAAAATGAGTTAGCATCGCATGATCGGCCAATGTGGAAAAAAATTTTCATGTCTGGAGGCCATGCTTCCATGCCTTTGCTTCTTTCATCAACTTCGAGATGAGTTATTGATCAAATATGACTACATTTGTGCTAAAATCTGAATCCAAATTCGAGGATTACATTTATTTTTATTTACTTATCTTCAAAATTTATATTCGATCCGAATTCGACCTAATTAACTAAAATAATACAAATAAAATAAATAATATAAATTTTAATATAAAAATTAATAATAATATTATTATTAATATTATTTTAAACATTTTTTAAATCTAATTTGATAAAAATATCATTAATTTAAATCAGATACAGGTTGAACCAAGTCCGAACATTTTTTAATATATTTATATTTAAAAGTCTAAACCAAAATTAAAAACTGTTGTGGATGACGTATAAACGGGTTGTGTTTAGATCGAATTCACATGCTGATATCTGAACACGTCCTACATCAACTACTTAATTAAAATTACAAAAACATCCCTCCCTCCAATTACATAGGTAAATATGGTCATCGTCCACCGACAAGATAATTTTTAAAAGTAGGGCCCGAACATAATTGCACCATGCAGGCCACTGCGCGCCATGCGGCACGAGATGAGAATGCTATATGTTCAGCTAAATATCACTTCTTTGGAATTAAAACATTTATGTAAGGCTTTTTGTTCCAACTACAATGGTTGCTTCATCTTCCATAGCTTCCCACAGCATACGAAGTTAGAAAAAAGATCATACGAAACGATAGTTGATGAAGAAACACAATCTAATGCTGCTACCAGGTGGAAACAGAAAGCATCACTCAAAATGACAAAATATTCTGGTTAACAAGAATGCCATCTGCCAATAGCTTCTCCCATGCGTACTCTGTCCCCTCTATTCACACAGAACTCGAAGTTGGAACCTTGCTCATTTGATTTGAGAGCTTGAAAAATAAGGACAACCGTGGATCCCAGGTTGAAAACGGCCACCTGATAAGAATTTCACGAGTGTAAACAAGTTGGTTTGTTATGCATAATTTATCAATAATGTCATAGTGGATAGAGCATAGTAAAGCACCTCATCAGCCTTACTGAAGGTAACACCAATGCCCTGAGGCTCATAGATGCGCTCATCCGGAGGGTTTGATGGCCGGAATCCCTTTTTGGGCCTGTTTGTCTTCAACTCAGGTTCAATGGCGAGCTGTGGAAGATCAAAAATATTCAGTTCCCCAAGAAAAGTCATTAGAACAGTAATCGAATTCAGATATTTGACTGTTACTATGTCAAAAAAAGGACCTAGCACTTCAACCAGTTCATGCACAATTATGAAATCTTAGAGATGAGCATAGGGTAACCTAAAATAAACCACCGCACATAGGAGGAACTATGTGCAACCAATTACCCTTATCGATAATAGATGATTTGCCCATTGTAGGCAAATTCTGAAAACATGTGTGCTGCTGATCTAGGTTAAAGTGTGCAAAAGGAAAACAGACTGAAATACAAAAAGTAATAATACTCAGTTATTCTATTTCCCAACTCCATAATCCAAGTATGTTTGAAACAATATCCCCCTTATTTACCAAGGTGGCATGCTAAGTCTTGTACCTCAATTGAACCAACATTTGTTGCACCAATGGCAGCCATGGCCATAAATCCTCCATCCCACTCACCTTCAAGGATGACCTAGAAACCAGTGAAACACTTCCACTATATCAACAAACTGTTTATTTTCCCAGAAGGCTAATTATTCAGTGTATAAATAAGCTGTATGTAATGTCTAAACAATAAGAGGATATTAGACAATCTAGTTTACCCTTTCATTCTCAACATGCAAATTTCTGATAGTTCTGGTGGCCCGCTCATTTAAAGGATAAAGACGACCTGTCATACACAAACATAAAGAACCACGGGTAGCAATCTATCATCTTCTGAGAGATGTATTCTATATTCCTAGAAAAATAGAGGCTTCATCTTATGCATTGAAAATTCTCTTAAATACCTGAAAAATGCCTCCTAATCAAAACCTTCCAGTCTACGGGAGAGTGAATCCAGTGATAGTCACCAGGTCCTAAATAGAGAACACAGTAAAAAATGCCTTTCTTCGGCCTGCCAGGGATTCAGAATTTACTTTTCAAAAACTCTTTTAAAAAGTGATTATAGTCCAGATAAGAAAAATGAAAGTACGCGTTCAACACTACACTAAGGTTCTTCAACATGGAGAAGAAGAAACTGAAACAAAAAATAAACTTAAAATACCGTGTCTGAATTGGATCCTGAACTTTGGGAGATGCAAATGAAATCCGCCACCATGACTTTCTGCGGGAACTGTTGGATGTGATTTTCACTTTCTCACTTTCTTCATCTATCATATCTTCTCCCATTGCCATAGGAAGGGAGGTCTTTTCACCAAGGAGAGAAGTTGCTGGATAAGAGAAACCTTTAACTTGCTCGATCATACCCCCTGAATCTCTTAACTCTCCAATTCTTACTATAGTGCCATCAACAGGGCTCACCTGTTGTGGTGATTGTTTAGTAACCATAAGTGAAGAGCCGTATAAGAAAATCATGCAAAAGAAACATTTATTGGAAACAAAACATGTCCGGTTACCAGTTACCAGAGAACATGGATCAGGGTCAATTGGCCTCGAGCCTTCTTTCAGCCTCCGAGCAAAAAATTCTCGTAAAGAAGCATATTCTTCAAGGGGCATAGCAGTTTCTTCTAAATCTGAAATCAGGACATGATACAGCACCTTCAATACAGACAGAGAAACAAAGATAAAAAGAAAATCTAGGCTATAAACAACCAGCCTCAATATCTTGGCTGAGTTGCAAAGATTTCTCTGCACGCACAAAATATTCAACAAGATAATTAAGTAAAGATGACGCAAAAGCAGTGAAGAAGATTTACTTGCGTGAAAAGCTCGAGCCCAGGCTTTGTAGACATGAGGACGCAACTGAACGGGAAGGTCCTAGGCACATTCAACAAATAACACATAGGGAAATATAAGAACGCAGGTTTGAATAACTGAATACAAATTCAATTTAATCCATGAAACAATGTTAATACTCATCAGTTTGCAATTGAAGTGCTAGAAGAAGGCATGCCATACAAAAATAAAACTGATAGAATAAAAATGATTTATATAGCAGTAAACTGGAAGAGATCCTACATAATAAAATTCTTAAAAATAACATACTTACACAAAGGACTATTATGAATTCATGATTTTGGTCTAAGTTGGATCCTACAAAAAAAAAATAGCAAGAAGAAGCACACACATTGAAAAGTGTACTTAAGCACTGGAGAAGTTAACTTACCATGCTTGTCATGAAACCCCACAAACGTGAAATTGACCGCAAGGGCAGCATCCTTAAGAATGCAGCCTACATAAACTTCCACATGTCAGCAATATAATTATATACATGCTAGAATCAAAGATTTAAGGGTCATTACTTTAGTATCTGGAGAAAACTCAAAGTCAATTCCTTTCTCCCTTGCCTCTTCAACCTGTCACATAATTGCAGAATACAGTATTTTAAGTGCTTTATCCATGTACCTTTTTAAAAAAAATGCGAACATGACAATATGAATAATTGCATCAGAATAAACTTGTAACTGGAAAATGAGCTAATATGAGAAAAAAATGAAAATATATATATAAGAAAAAGATACTGAAACACTTGAATTTTGGCGTATTTCAAAACACAAAGCGTACAACACTGTGCATAAGTGACACTTTGGCTTGGCAAGCATGAAGAGCACAACAATAAAGCACTTAAAGTACTTGTACTTGCATACGAACAAATATGATTATAACTGCTGATACAATCATCAAAAGTAACCTATTATATTATCTACACCTAAATAATGAAAAAGAAGTTTGAGGTTTCGTCGGAAAGACAAGTTCTGCATATCAAGCGACGATACATACTAACACAGAGCACTTCAAGGATCAATTTCAAGTTTTGTCCTCAATTTTTACCAACTGATGGACATGCTCTGAGACAAATCAAAAGAAGCTCTACTACAACAATGAGATCATCTCAAAATTTTTCCTAGGAGAGACGCGAGGTCAATCCCAAGGAATTGCAAGATCTTGCCATACCTAGTTAGTGAAGGCTCTTATTGGTTCATAAGTTGGTTTAAACGTTATTTATTGAAGATAAAGTTCCTACCTCGAACAGGACTATTAAAATTCCAGATTTTTAAGTAGATTATCCATAAGTAAATCATGTTTCCTAATACTTCTTCCCCGCCCCGCCCCTGAAAAAAAAAA
>JAVDBV010080301.1:0-11215 GCA_032619315.1 Piper longum | reverse complement strand
AATCAACTAACAGTAGGCATGTGTTTCTTGATATCGTACTAGTCACGCACTTCTAAATGGATGGGGTTCAAATGACCCAAAGAACCACTATCTCTCCTCGAGTCTACGGGGACCCATATTGAGGTTTGACAGTGTCTCGTCCATTCTTCAGTGGTGTATGACCTGCCGCCCCATACAGATTTGTAGTACTAATCTTAACTCACATGACTACTACCGTTGTGGTAGACTCTCAAACAAAGCTATAAGTCAAGATGAGCATAAAATGGTATCCCTCTATCTGGTCAACATGATCCGGTCAAACTAAAGTCTCTGCCTGCGTCGCTCCCAATCTTGGGTGAAGTTGTCTCCTCCGATTAGGTCTGTCATCGGTTACTTGCACTTTAAGTCCTAAATAGTACCATGAAGGTGCCTCCTATACTAGGGTAAAGGCTCAATCTTACGTCTCAAGGTAAGGACCTAATCATGCTGGCGAAGCACACGGAAAACACTCCCTAATGGACACTCCCTCATTAAACCCATCATCTATGCCAAAATTCTAATACGAGTCAATTATCTCTCTCTGGCTGTGCTAAACTCTAAATGAGTTCAACTGCGTATCTAATCATTTGGTAGTCATCTGATTTGTGGACCCTGGTTGTGGGTCACATGAATGCCATTATGCTTACTGAACAATCTAAAGACTATGGTTATCCTATCTGCATATCATACTGTCTTGTTCTCGTACTCTATCCACATAAATCCATAGAGACTCACTAACACTGTCTCCTAATCGTCTAACTTGTATACCTTGGCTATAGGCCATACGTACGTTTTCACGTTGGCTGAATAGTCTTTCTATTCTGACCATCCCACCTGGAGGTCATACTGCCTCATTCTCTAATTCTGTCCATATGCATCCATATAAGATTGTCATTAATAATATCTTGCAATGTACATCTAACCTAAGGATCTCAGGTCAAGGCAATGGTATACAAGATAGCTAGTCAAGTCCATCATGTGCCATCACATCTAAATAATTTCATTGTGCCAAACTTTCCTTTGTAGTTGTACCTTGTCCTCAATCTCTGACCCAACTTTGCTCTCAATGTTGTGACATGTGGTCTCTGTGCAAAGCTAAGAAATCCTCAAGTAGTTGTCCACTTGTGGGGTGAGATAACCACTTGACCCTTACATCTACAATAACTGCTCCACTTGGTCGGCGATAGTACAATATACGGACGGTAGTTGTGTATCACATATGGTCGTCGTACGTATTCGATTGGTGGTAGTGCACCACAGATGATGGTTGTGCTACTCGGATGGTTGTTGTGTAACTCAGAAGGCGGTTGTTCTACTCGGACGGTGGTTGTGCTACTCAGACGATGGTTGTGCTACTCGGATGGTTGTACGACCTTTTTTGGCCCTTGATCGGCAGCCTAGCCAACATCACTAGTCTAGCCCACAATTTAACACAGAACCAGATTGCTCTGATACCATTTGTAACGACCTAATCCAAAGTGCAACATAATGAGCCTAAATCATTTTTTAAAATGGTTAATCGAAATTAATGACCTATAGTCTATTTCCACTTATAAATAGGATCTTCTCCTATTAGGTATTAGTTGTGAGAGCAAGTTGAGGGATCTCACACTATATATTTTACAAATATATAATACAAATATATAATAGAATGAAAATGATGTCGTCATGTAGGACATCCTTATTTTTAGAGTGGTAATTTATTGTAATGTCTTACAATAATTTTGGCTGTAAGAACCAATTAGGTGTAAGCAAATCATCCCCTATTAAATATCATCTTTGATAATTTTAAAATTTTATTAATAAATAAGTGTTATTATCCGTGAATATCTAGTTGCTCGTTGGGCCTTACACTAATATTAATGATAATACCTTACAATTGATTATTTTATATCTTCTTATAAATTTGCCCTCAATCAGGTATAAATTTATATTCTCTCTTTTCATTTTTGTTGTTGTTATTATTGTTGACATTATTATTGTTATTATTGTTATTGCATAGAGCAATCTCAAATGAAGTTTACATAACCGGATGTTGATTGATAGAAGTTAAATAGTAATTTATGTATAAGCCCTAGCTAATATGTGAGTTTGGTCCAGACCGGATTTTGCTTCGGTTCAGAATTGCCGGACCGGCTCCCGGCCAAAGTGTTTCCGACCCTTGGGGTTGTGTGGAGAGCAAAGCTCGCCGTCTCCAATCTCCGCCGCCGCCGAACTCCGATGGCCTCGGTCGCCGTCGTATGCCCAACCACCACCGCATACAGAGCGGTGAGGCCCCATCTCTCCGCCGCATCCTCCACTTTGCGCCATGCTTTCTGCCCCCCAATGCAGAAAGCTCGAGTCTTTGCTCCGGTTCTGGGCAGTTGGGGTGGATTGAGACGTCTGCGTTTGTCGCTGGTGGGGATTCGATCTGCCGCTTTCGGTAATTACTTGCTTTTGTTTTGACTGTTTGGGATTTGGGCAGCAAATGGTTGTTCTCACTTGGGACGATTTTTAATTTGTACTAATTCGGGTATTGGTGTCGGTTATTTTGCTTTAGGAGATTGATTTTTGCTGCTGTTATTTGCAAATGATGCAATTTAGTTTATACTCTCATGAAGAATGAGCACCTTGTGTTGGATTTTACTTTAGAAGATTTGGGTTTTTATTCTGTTTCATGCGCCTGGTGTGATTTTATTTATAGTGTAATGTGCATTGGTGTTGATTTTGATGTAAAAGATTGAGTTTTTCTGCTGTTTTTCTTGCTGCTGATGCAATTTTCTTTGTACTATAATGTACATTGGTGTTTATTTTACTTTAATAAATTGAATTTTGCTTTTCGCTTGTATATACTGTGGGTACATTGGTGTTGATTTTTTCTTCAAAAGATTGAATTTTTGCTGTTGTTCTTGCAACTGATGAAAGCAACTTAGTGCTTTTCCTGTGCAACATAACTGTGCTTCCTAATTAGAGGGGGGAATGTTTGTTGTATGCTAAAATTCATTAATTACGGGACTTTGTTTTTGGTGTAGAGAAGAAAGGCAAATGTAGAAGAATGGTAGTCTACGCCTCCTTGTTTGGAGTTGGGGCTCCAGAAGTTCTGGTCATTGGAGTTGTGGCGTTGCTTGTATTTGGCCCTAAGGGCCTTGCCGAGGTGGTGTCTGTTCTTTCATTGTAATTATAATTTTTTATATCAAATTCAAGCTGGTTTATAACTTGTGTACTTCAACAATGAGGCTAGCCATTACGAGTGCTTTATTAACTATGTTCTTGGAAATATAGTATTTTGCTACTTCCTTTGATGAGAGAAATCCCTTGTATTTTTCTTGAAAGAGATCGAACTCACATAAAGCAATTTCTTTCTCATTTCCTACTCCCTTGAAAACATGAATCTCAGTATGTCATGTATTTTTGTTTCTGTCGTTGCCTTGTGATTTTGCCTCAGCCTGAGAATTTTTCTATTTCCTTGCTTTTCTGGTGTATTCTCTTATGAGTTCCTGCTAGCATTATGTAAATGTTTTAGATTTTACTGTAGTTTTATTATTACATTATTGCATACATGTTGATGCATTGAATTTCAAAGAAAGCTATTACTGTTATATGTCTGACATCTATGAAATGATCCAAATAGCTTGCAAGGACATTGGGCAAGACTTTAAAGGCTTTTCAACCTACAATCAAGGAGCTTCAGGTTCATTTGTTTTCATAAACACGATCTTGCTTATAATCAAGTTGGTTTTGACGACTGGTTATCAATTGAAGCCTTTGTCTGAACAAAGATTGCAAATGTGTATTTGCATGGTTGAGCAAAGTGTACAGTCTGTACCCCATTCCAACCTGTTCGGATCTAACTATATTTTCAATAGTTATTCATGAAATGCAATCTAGGGTGAGAAACCAAAATTTTAATTCTGGCAGATGAGAAAATTTTAATTGTGGCAGATAAGGTATTAGTGTCAGCAAAATGTATAAATCCACGTTTTCATTTGCTCTAGACAAAATTCGTTCACCTAATTGAAGTACCTCCACTGATAAACTTGTGTAAGGTCTTATATTTTTCAGTCTTCAATAAAATTTGGTTTTGACCATGAAAGTCCCGTTGGATACAAAGTTACAAGAAGTTTGTATATTATCAAAAGCACTAAGTAACCTGGCTTACAAAATGGATTGTTATGTTATCTTCTGGCAGGAAGTTTCGAGGGATTTTAAGACAACCCTTGAGCGAGAAATAGGCCTCGATGAGGATACAACTTCAATGAAGAGAACAGCTACCCGATCTTCAATTGGGAACCCCCAAGAAGATGTCAACCTAAGTGAGTTCACACTAAGCATATTATTTTCTGACACATGGATTACTTGGTTTGAAAAGGATACTTAAGACTTCCCTAACTCAACCAAGAAGCTGTTATGGAATCTTCTTATGATTCAATCATCTACATCCTAACACTTTGCCATCATGTTTGAAATTTTGGTTTCTTGGAATGGAATTATGTTAAAGTTGTTGCATGACTAATTATATCACCAGATGGCAGCCCATCTTTCGAAGAGATACTGAGAGCATCAAGAGAACAACTGCAAGCATCTGCTGCCACCACCACTTCTGCGGAGGTAGAAGCTCCAGCAACGAAAGCATATACAAGTGAGGAGCTAGTGAAAGTTACAGAGGAACAGCTTACAGCCTCTGCTACAGCACAACAATCAGAGAATGCTGCTTCAGAAGAAGAGTCTCAAGGTTTGTGGTTCTTATTTAGCTGCCTCTTAAGTTGTCAGACAGAGAAGTGACGATTTTTAAGAACTGAGATCGACTTTTTTGGGTTTCATTTGTGTCAATTGTGAATTTTTAAATCTCCCATAGATCTTGTTAAAGATTACTTTTGATTTATTCATCTTTTAAGTTAATGAGATTCGCAGCTTAACCTTTTCAATCTTCAGCAGCCGCTCCGGAGGTGGCTGTTGGAACACCAGCACCCCAAAAGCCAGAAAGCAAGAGTGAAAATGAGACCTGATTGGTTTGTCAAGAACATTAGCGAGGTCATCTCTAGAGATGTCGTCAAATTTCACTTTTTGTAATCTGAGGGTCTCCAAACCATTTTTCTTCATGGTTTGTCCTATTGTAGATGAAGAGAAATATTGTGCGATTACCACATGTGCATACAAGTTAAATTATTGCTACCTAGTTTCAGAATGCAGAAATCTTAAGCATTGCTGTTTGAAAAGTACAATTTTTTTGTCAAGGGATTCCTGTGATGAATTTTTACTCTGATCTGGTGAGGTGACTCGTTCAGATGGCAAGATTCCTGTGATGAATTTTTACTCTGATCTGGTGAGGTGACTCGTTCAGATGGCAGATTAATGCTGGCTTCCATTTGAATGGAAATTCAGCTTTGCCCAATCGCGGAATTCATTGGAATATTAATTGGTTCTAGCATGAGCTAACAGCATTTCCATCATAAACCTTCCACTTAGGTTTCACTATCTCTTCATTGGAAGGCATTGAGCATCAAATTGTAGCAGAACATAACACCAGTAGCACCTAAAGCCAAAGTACTATAAATCCTTCTAATCCAAGTGAAGAATAGAAAGTGTTTCTAATTCATATGGCATGCACGTCTAAATGTAGACTCCCATCCGAAGGCTTGCTTTTGTGTTCATGTAGAAAAATTTACAGTAAATCCATCAGTTATCAAATTAAGTATATTCTTATATAATGCATGGGATTGCACAACTCATTACAAACCCAAAATGCCTAATATTATTAGACAAAAAAAGAATCTATTGAACACTAGATTTTCACAAAGATGTATATGCAAACCATTTATCACACTTCCAATATTGACACAAATGAAGCTCCTACCTGTAGCAAGTTGCTGAAACAGGATAGACACATACTCGTCTGTAGAATGCAGTCAATTAGTTGATGGACACCTACAAAAATCAGAAACATTATCTGCATCATATTTGTTAAATTACACGAGCAGATCTAGAAGGGGATAGATATATATGACCAAACAAACAGCTCAGGTAATTCAATAAAGATACATACACTCACCAGAATTAAGATAAGAAAAGCTATTTCCAATAACCAGCAAGTACATAAACCTAGAACATTTAGCTTAATTAAAAAAAATAAATAGAACATTTATCTGAGGCAATACATAAACAAATCTCATAGGCAGAAAGCCTCATCCAAATTTTACATAATACTGTCAACGAATCAAGAAACAAATTTCAGTTATCAACTTCAAAACCATACAAATTAAAAAAAAATATGAAGAGAATCAGCAGATAAGCTTGGCAAAATGAAAAGAAAGATAAAGCAAATAAACCTCTAGTGATCGTTTAAGTTGCTGATGACGCCACCTTCTGCAGCCTCTTCCCAATACTAAGGGGCCCCATTAGAGTCTCAGCAATGGCAACAGTCAAAATTGCATTACTCCCATTAGGATGCGATTGCATAACTTTCTGCCTTTTTCACCATCCCTCACAAGTCCAGGTTTTTCATCTTGTCCTACCATTTCACTCTCGGTGACATCATTGCTTTCATCTTGACTGGAAAGAGAATTAAACCTTTGCAGTCTTACATGGGCTAGTCTCATCAGTTACCAGATTAAGCCCTTGCCGATCATTGCCCTTTCCGAACACAGTGGTCTCTGTATATCTATCGGCATTCCACTCTGACTCTTGCTTGCCTGATCTATCTCTTTCAGGAAGCAGATCGTCACATACTTTATGTTGATCATTACTTTGCTCCACTGTAATTACAATGTCCTCTTTCTTCATGCTCTATTGGTAAATTTTCATGCTCAGCAGGAGGAAATCGAAGTGATCAGACATGAATAGTGCTCGAGCAGACTCTTCTACATCAAGATGAACATCCTGATAACCTTTCACACTTGGTGCAGCAGGATAAGCTGATGCTGTCAATGACCAAACTTCCCACTCATTTCCACGGGTAGAAGTTTCCGCAGCCTTCTTGTTATCAACATTTTATAGGAGTTTCTGATCTAACCATCAAAACAATCGAGCATCAACCTGAGCCCATCACACAGTAGATAAATTTCAGATGTTTAAACATTCTTAAGGCAACTATTTTCAAGAAAAATTCCAGAATTAGTAAGCAAAGAATGAAAAACAAACTAGAACTCTAATCATTAGAAAAGTACAGACTTTTTATCCCAGCAATGAATGAAGTCCAACAATTGCATGTATAACGCAAGTAAAAATATATATAAATAAATAATCAAACTGACAATCCCTTGCAGCACACAATAACAACAAATTAGCACACAAACACATACAAAGCCAAATAGAATTCTAGTACAATACCTCATATTATTTTTCTAATGAGAGATCACTCAATTCATTTTGAGTCATGAACAACAGCATAATCCCCGTTAGTTACACATTAAGAATTGTTCTCCTAAATTTTATATACATTGTCAAATTAATTTGATTAAACGAGCCCTTCATCACGTGGAGTTGAGGCTTGTCAAAATTGCTCATTCCTGAGCAGAACAACAAAAACAAAAAAGAACAGCAATCCAAACACATTAGATTGGGTTGTAATCATACTAATCAAAGCTGGAGAACAGATCAATTATTTGGTCATACAACTGAATGTTATAACAACAAATTCTTAGATTAATGTTCCACATTGCTTACTCAGTTGTCACCCCAGCAACACGAAATAACAAACATATCTAGAACAAAAACCATAAAAATAAATCCAGAAAAATCCCTCTCTGTGTCTCCATATTACGGGTTGCAACTTCGAATGTCATGATAAAGACATTTATCAACATCGAAAAATCCCCCTCCAAAAAAAATTTAAACAGTCACAAGGAAGATCAAATTTCGCAGCGTAAAAAAAAAAAATTTAAAAATCCTCTAAATATTATTGTGGCTTAAACAATTCAATCAATTCCATCGATTAATTAACGTTCCACAATGCTTGCTAATTCGATCACTGCCACCGCAACATGAAATAACAAACATATCGAACACGTAAAAGTATCAACAGAATACGCAAATTATACCTCCCCTCCCCCTCTATAACTCTACCTTATGATTCTAACCTTCTACTTCAGAGACAATAATCATATACACACCCAAAAATAATAATAAAAAGTACCAAAATTTGCATCCTGTAAGTACTAGAAATAACTTCACGAATAAACCAAACCTTACACGACGATTGGTCGGAGAATTGTACGTCGCCGGCGAGGATAAGAACCCACAAAAGCTCAAGGTCGCTTTCTGTTGGTTCGAATCGGTCTGATATATTAGGACACAGTACACTTTTTGGCTTGAATTCGGCTTATTTGTCATTTAATTCGATTTTTGTATGGAATTTTACTTCTTTGTCTTTTCTTAAAAAAAGAAAAATTATTTGTCTTTTCTTCAGGAATTTGATTCTACTCAAGAGCTCTGTGAGATCTGTGCGGCTATATAATAATTTTCAAAACATGGTATCTGTTTGTATTTCAATTTATATCGATAATTTTTATCATGCGTATCTATTTTAATTTTAGTTTAATTTTTTATTTTTAATTATTTTAATGAGAATTAAATGTAATTTGAATCAAATTAGGTCTCTTAACTTGGTTTAAAATCCTTATTTTAAATTTATTATTTATAAATATATGATACATTACTTAAAAGTTTTACAAAATTTTACGTGCTCATGATAAAATAAAATTTACCAAATCTATTTATAGTTGAATTAGATTTTTCAACATACACTATAATTATAAAACTTACCTTCAAATTAGAGCTTAACACAGCTTGTTATTTTGCCTAGCTCGGGTCAATCTCGAATTGGTTCGAATTATTTCAGCTTTCAAACCATGAATATAGGGGGGGCATATGGGTGCATGAACATGCTATGGAGGCTGAGTATGTTCAATATACCAATGATAGCTTATGCTACAACTAAGCATGAGTTATTAGCATATATTCAAAGTATAAGAGTTCTTGCTTGAGTTTGCTCTGAGCTTTAGGGCTAGATCTAGGTCATTGCAATATTTAGTATTTGTTTGAGTTTTCTTAGGTGATAATCTCATTCACATGTATCTTAGGGATTTCAAACTATTGGATTGCTCATGTGGATATAGTTTGATTTGATTCTCAAATCTTCATCTAATTGAGTTCGGGGTTTTGAAGCCTATTTAACAGGTTTCGGTGCCGACCCATAGCCTCAATTGCCTCGTTGAAAAAGCTACTAGAAACTGTCTAAAAACGGCCAAAAAATTGGATTTGCTGAAATTCGCCAAATCTTCTGCCGAATTCATTTAGTCAAACCCAATCGAATTTCGAATGCCTGTGGGTGCCGAATTCAAGTCTCGAGCCATGCGACGAAACCCTAACCACTGCTAATTGTGGACAACGCGATGTATAATTAACCCTGATTTAATTTCTTAAAGGTGATAAGTATTAGCATAACATGCTAAGATAAATAGATTGATGTGTTAACTATTTTATTGTAATAAAAATATGAATTTGCTTGATCGAATTGTATTTAAACGAATGCTATGGAACTAATTAGTTAAACTAAGTAAGTATCGTATTCTAATGCAACATGGCTTAGGAAATCTTATATGGATTGGGATTGATGTCAGTATGTATTTATGTATGTGTGCTATAGAATGTATGAATGTATCATAAACATGTGTTAGCTTTTAGTTTGATGTGAAAGGACTAAGTAGGAGCTCTCTACCTAGGTGAGTGGATATGACTGGAACTTCTACCAGATCCTTTTAGGACTCGCTTTTGGTTTGACTTCTATACTCTGTTTAATTTTGTTTTAAAAGGTAAGCAGACGTGTTAAGTGGTGGATTTATTATATCTCACTCCACACGGGCCATCTAGTTAGAATTAATAACCATCATGGATGAGAACCCCTGAGTTTGTTTTTGAAACTCAGATCCAGCTCACGATGTCTCTGGGCCTATTATATTGAAATCCCTACCTAGGTCTATCTACATGTAACTTTTCTCGTTTTCAGTTAGATATGAGACGAGGGAAAACTAACCACTGTGTCATGAGATAACGTGTGCGTTCATCAAATCGGGCTCTGGAAATGGTGAGTGTTTGTTCAATTCCTGAGGGATCCTGATAACTCCACCTTTGAGTTCTTCAAATCCATAGACGTGTGGAGGTTTACTGGCACTGTTATGCAGTGCATGTCTAGACTTGTGGTTTCAAAGGGTACTGAAGACACATACCTAAGAGTACTCGGCCTATATACTCAAGGTCAGGAATGATGCGGAGGATGTAGATGGCTGAAATAGAAGATAATGATTTTTCTGTGCAAGGGATAGTTTAAAGTGGCCAATGAATGAGGATGAGATAGAAAGGAGACATTGTCATGCGAGGTCGACGGCTCCTAATTATTACCCTTATGAAAGCTCTATGAAGAAGAGTAATATTGTTTTCATTCAACAAAAGGGTCAGCTCTCCTATGTCAGTTTGTTATTAGTTATCGGTAAGGCTCATTACTAACGTCTTTTTATGATATATGTAGGTGAATACTTGCGAGGAATAAACGCTATTGGGACTGCGAAGGAGCAACGCTAAAATCACACACACATGTGTCTACCGAGTGTAATTGGAGATGATGATGGGTGTTGAACTATGTAGATGCCGAAATTTGAATTCTATTCTGTGAACTTATTGTACATATTTTGCATTTGAATAAAATTGCAAATGGAAATGAATAGGGTGTGTTATGGAGTTTAGACTCGTCTCATATGATGAAGAAAGTAATGATAACAGAAATATGAAGAAAATGTTGTGTTTGGAATGTGTTTTTTATGCTTATTAATATAAATATATACCATTTGTTGTTGACAGGGTGGCCCCGCTTTGTTTTAAAAATAGCTATTTCTTTTAAATTTTTTTGTTTATTTGGTTTATTTTATACCTGATTGCATATCATAGCTTGCATGTAGGACAATGTTAGAACCGACACATCACATTCATGTTTTACATGTTCCATCACCATCTTGAGACATCGAGGGTAGATCCGGGTCGGTTTAACCAAATCGAGTAATTAGTGAACGGTTTGGTCGCCGGTAATATTTCTGGGCTAGTTCTTGGATGAACCGAAATGGGGTGTCAATACTCACACCTAGAGAGGTGTGGAGTAGACGGATACTGTAACACCCCGACTCGGTTCACCCTTGAACCGACCCGGAAATGCTACCGGCGACCGAACCGT
>JAVDBV010080298.1:0-42844 GCA_032619315.1 Piper longum | reverse complement strand
TTCATAATATTAACTTAAGTCGGGTGCGAATCATATTTTTATTACGAAACTACCTCCGCACCTAACCCCGGCCTCTGTTTTGCCGTGCCACCCTACCACAAGCAGCCTCTCCGCCGGCTGCCCATTGCTAAACAGTGACGCCACCAGCCAGTGCTATCGCCACCTCACCATTGTCTCCCTTCCTTCCCCCTCTCCCTACCCTTTTTTTCCTGTTTTCCTTCCCGGTCACCCATTGTCACCCACTTTGCATGCGTCGCCGCTAGCTACCAATGTTGGCGACAACCTTTGGTGGCCATCCCTAGCCTCTTCCCTCCCTTCCCGTGTAAAACCCGTGACTCAAGTCAAGGTTTTATAGTCTGAACCGGTCGATTCGACCATTATTTTCAGTCAACTCAATTTCAAAACACATGTACCGAGCGAAGGCCAGTCTTGTGTTATGAACCATGAGAGTCATGTGTGCTCAAGTATATGATGATAACGCCAGTAAGATAGCAATAAAATGAGTTATCATAATATATGAGAGTATGCCATAATTTTTTTATTTATTTTAGTTAAATTGTAGAAATATTTTTAGGCCGAATAACGTATTAGAACGTGTTACGGGTAGTTTGGGTGGGTTATTAGTTATAAAGCATGTCATTGATGTGTATTATATTTTATGGGATATGCTTTCTTGTTCTCTGGATTTTTATAATTATTATGAGTTAGTATTATTTTTTACTCGAGTCAGAGTCAAGTCAAATTTTATATATTATAAGACAACCATTCGTTTTTCTCATTGACCATTCATTTTTCTCACTGGCCATTCATTTTTCTCATTGACCGTTTGTTTTTCTCACTGACCATTTGTTTTTCTCATTGACCGTTCATTTTTCTCACTGACCATTTGTTTTTCTCACTAACTGTTCATTTTTCTCATTGACTGTTCGTTTTTCTCCCTTGCCCATTTGTTTTTTAGACTCTGACATCTATATATTCTATACTTCTGGCACTGTCACTATTCATCCTTCTCACTCAACTTCTTCTTTTCTTCCTTCCTACTTTCCACTAATCCACACTTGAGCTGGCCACAACCTAGTCGCCATAGTCGTGTGATTGATGATTAGGTATAGACTTTTATCAAATTCAATTATTTAAAATTTATAATTATTAGCACAGCATGCTAGAAATGATTAACTGTTGTGATAAATGTTTGATTGTGAATGATTTGCATGATTTGATTGATAGTTAGTGATGAAATGATGATTTGCATGATTTGATTGATAATTAGTGATCGAATTAAGTAAATTAAATTTAAGCATGCTAATTAACTGCAACGTTACTTAGAAAAATAAAATAAAAATGGGATGAATAGGATGAGATATTTTTACATTGATAATTGTTTGACTATTCTTAGATGATGATTGCATTGTCTATGTGATATTCATGATGAGTTTAATGCATCATTTAGTTAGTGAGCGTTGGCTTCTAGATTTGATGTGTAGATACGGAGTATGAGCTCGCCACCTAGGCGCATGGACATGCTTGGAGCTTCTACCAGGTTCGTTTAGGACTCACTCTCTATTTATCGTCTCATTCTATCGTGTTTTGTTTAGAACAGGATAGAGGACGTGTCGAGTGGTAGTTTTATCGTATCCCACTCAACACGGGCCGATCGTATTTCCAGATTAATAATCCTCGAGGATGAGATCCCTCGAGTATGTTTGTGAAATTTAGATCCAGGTCATTATGCCTTCGGGTCTATTATATTAAATTCCTTACCCAACTCTATGCATATAGTTTTCGTGTTTTCAAGGAAATGTGTGACCAGGGAAATTCGACGACCGCGCTATGCAAGCAGGTGCTGACCAGTCAAATCGGGCTCTGGATAACTCCATTCCTGAGGGAACCTGGTAGATTTTTGGAGAGACTTTTACAAATATATATATATATATATATATATATATATATATATATGTAGAGAAAGAGAGAGAAAGAAAGGAACAAATATTGAAGTGTGACTTTTTGGAGATTACTAGTGTTATGTTATGTTTGTTTTAAGGAAGTGCAGATCTTTTGCTTATTAGTTAGGAGTTCATTTGTCTCTTCGGAGACATCCGATAAAAAAAAAGAGTTCATTTTGCAAGAACGAAGTCAAACACATTAAAATTAAGGAATATCGGTTACCCTTTGAAGGTTGGGTTATAACTAATTAGAGCTATGCAGTAGTCATCACTCATCAACAAACCGACTAATTGTGTTATATAAAGACAAGAAGAGACATACATCGGAAACAAGTTTCTGAAACGAAAAAAATAAAATAAAAGAAAAAAAACCACTTAGTTTGTCCTCGTATAAGGCTTAGCATGTATAATGGCCGTTGGCAAAAATCCAATTAAATAGAACTCGATAAGACGCTGCCAAGTCAAGCACGTATAGATATATCATCATCGTTAGCCTAAGTATATTGATTTGACTTACGTTATTGATTACGTGACTCTGTTAATTAGTTCTATATTGTTAGGGGTGTAAACGAGCTGAGCTATGCCGATCAAGGGTGTGTTTGAATTTGCTTTATATAAAACGGGCTGAACCGAGCTTTAATGTAAATAAGCCGAACCGAGCTTGTTCATAAATCATAGTGTTTGGGTTTGCCTTGTGTTTGACTCGCTATATTTTTGAGCCGAGCTCAAGCCGAGCTTGAGCCGAGCGAATATTTGTGCTTGGTTTGTACTCGATTTATATAAGATAAAATGTTTTCCCCAACACTATATAAGTTCAATGTGACCTCAATAATATTTACGAGCCGAGTTTAGCCGAATATTTTTTCGAGTTTGAATAAATCGAGTTCGAGTTTCTAACCAAGCCGAGCTGAACACTTCTTAACTCAAGCTCTGTTTATTATTCAACAAGCTTATCTATTTCGAGACGAGTATTTTTACAAGTACAAAATTAACGAGCGCGAGTTGAGCAAAGCTGAGCCGAACGTAAAAAGCTCGCTAGCAGGCTTGGCTCGTTTACACCCTACATAATGTTTGTCCACAGGTTGATATGGACTTGCCTGGCAAATAACAGATAAAATAACATTATTATTAATATCCTACTTTTTTTATTATAGCAAATGCCTATGATAAAATCGAATCAAATTATTAGAATCCTCTATTAATACAGTTTGCTCGTAACAATTTCAAATCAAAATGTGTCTGTGACAAGTCCGCAACAATTCTATGGCTAGCTTCCATGATGAATTTACGGGGAAAAAATTTTGGTTTTTTAGTTAGCAGGGAAGGTAATATATCCTAATAATATTTATTTCCGAAGCAACTATTATCTTGTGATGTCTATAACTTTCTTTTTCCATTTTCATAATGAATAAGGCCTCTATTTATTTAGTGCATAATTTTAAACCTCTCTTTTTTGCTAAAACTTTTCTGAGTATGACTTGATCTTATGGCTTGATGAGTCAAACTTTATCGACTAATCTACAAACTTCATCGACTGATTTAGTAATTGACTCTCCGAGTATGTCATAAAAATTATCAAATCATAATAATTTTTTTAAAAAAATAATATTTTAAATAATGTAAATCATGTATTTATCAATTTTAAGAATCAAAAGAGTGATATATATTTATCTTATATAATTTCTTATTTATATAATTACAAATTTCTTATAAATAAGTCGAGTTGAATCCGAATTCTAAAAGTTTAAACTATGATTTAGTGTAGCAAGCCGAGTGATTTTTAGATACGCTTCACTCGGGTGTGCTCCTAATTTACATGGCCCTCCAACTGTCTCGTGGCCATTGAGTCATTGACAAAGTACCATAGATGGCAAAATCAGCCGATTCCACTCAGAATCGGTTGATTTCAATTG
This sequence comes from Piper longum, assembly GCA_032619315.1. NCBI lineage: Eukaryota > Viridiplantae > Streptophyta > Magnoliopsida > Piperales > Piperaceae > Piper > Piper longum. Next base: position 38,988 of record JAVDBV010080298.1, on the reverse strand, counting down.
GATCGACCACGATCCGATTGAAAATTGGCGTCGAATTGGGCAGGGGATTGGTTTTGGATAAATTACTAAAAAACCCTTAGTCTTATATTAAATAAATTATTTATGAATGGGCAAAATGAAAATTAAAAGTTTACAATGACATAAATAACTCTTACTCTCCCTTTGCCGTCGCCGCCCCTTCCTTCCGACTGTATGCCTCCGCCACTCCCTCCGTCGTCATTCCTTGCCTTCGCCCTCCTTCCGTTGGTCCGTCGCCCCTTGCCTCCGCCCTCCTTCCGTTGGTCTGCCACCCATGCACGTGGGATAGATGGTGCCGACAGGAAGGGGGTGGTGGGGTGGGGCAGAGGCGCAAGGAGGGGGGACGGGGCGTGGCCGGCGGGGGGAGGCCGGACGGGGTAGGTTGCGGGCGGTGGCAATGGGGGTGAAGGAGCAGGGTCGAGGGTGGCATTCTCATAATTAAAAGTTGACTTGACTTTGACTCGAGTCAAAATAATAACTAATTTCAAATAATTTAAAACAAAATTCAAAAAAATACGAAAAAAATATCACAAAGTATAATATACACAATAATATCAAAATGACATCAACATCTAATTTTTATATATTTATGCTATGAATTGTTAAATTATTATATATGACCAATTCAACCGATTTAGACCGATTTAACTGAACTGATTCTTGACCGATTCGATCCGATTCAGTGACTCCCTCGAAAACCTAATTCGATTCAAATTCTAATTTTTCCAACTATGCAAATTACATGCAAAAGTTTTCGTTGTTAATGACTAAGATATGTAATATGATATATATGTTATTGTACACTTATATGAAATGAAATATGTTCGTTAGCTAAATTGGGAATTTTGCATCATACCCAAACTCATTAACTGTGTGTTGAAAATTGGTGCAAACTGTCCTCATAGCTAAAGTTCATAACATCTACCCTGTCATATCATCCATATATATGGCAATATGCATTAACTCAAGGTTGAAGGCAAGTCTGCCCATTGTCGACCTTAGAAATTACACCCAGTGCCCATAATGCTTTGAAACTAGCTACTCATTCATTTGTAGAAAACACACCCTGTCATATGGCCAAACTCCAAACCATATAGCTTTCCAATGCATGGTAGAAATTTCATGAATGGTATCGCTTTAAACACCACTAGTTTTTCAATCCTTTTTCCCACACATGCATTCTCTCACAGCTGGCTAAAGGAGTGTGGTATGAATCACAGCATTGAAGGACTTTTACAACAACATGTCACGTTGAGCTAATTCTGAATTATCTTGCAACTATGTACCGGAAGTAGCTGATAGCTTCAGTCATGGTTAAGTACAAAACATGTTCACTAGTGGTTGAATATTATAGATAAGGTCTCCTTCCTTTTGGGAAAAATGTGAAGCATACCTCGCCCTAATTTGTTTCCACAAATAAGGTAGCTAGCTTCTTCTTCTTCTTCTTCTGTTTTTTATATAACAAAACTTTGCCAAATAAGTACGTTTGAAGGTAATATGATGCAGCTGCTAATTGGTAAGATTTGATCTTTGCTAGCTCAAGTCTTTTATTGTGGTAGTGGGTGGCTTGCATTCTAATACTGGTACTGGATTTACTGCTCAGCGGGCAAATGCAGCGGTTCTACACTGATACATAGCAAGAAGTTATTGCGTAGTAAATGAAATCGGACACTCCTTGAAGACTTTGTCGCACCTAGTGATCACTACTGTTCATAAAATATGTTTCTCGGTGAAGTAGGATTTTTTTCCCCCACCACTATTCAAACACACCGAATCAACTGAGTTGAAAATGGTAGTAAACAAAGAGTTTTCGTCGAATTGATTTCATATATAAGATCGCAATAACTTCAACCCCATTATGCCACCCATATATGCATTAACTAAAGGTTGACAAGCCAAGTCTGCTCAGTACAGTATTTTCTCCAGTCAATGCCCATAAATCATAATGCTGGAAATGTAGATGAAAAACGAATCATAGCATGTGAGATCCGGCATGAATTTCCTTTAAGCTTCGGTTGGACATATAATTACAAGTTGTGCCTGTTAGAATTTTATTCTAATTTTATTTGGTCCTTATCATATATATAGTTTATATATTATAATCAAAATATATTAATTAGTGGTATAATTAAGGATAACCACCATAGGGTATTTATTCATGTAACTTCTTAATAAGAGAAGTTAAATACGGTATTTTCTTTGGGTCCCTGATCTGTCCATTTTTTAGTCTGTCTGCATCACCTTAGAAGTGTAACAGATAAAAATATCTCAAAAAATTAATTGTGAAAATATGACTTGTTTATTGTAAATATATTTATGTTTGATTTACTTTTTGGTATCAAAGTATTCATCGACAAAAATTTTCTTTTGTAAATTTTTTTTCGATAAAATTTATTTCTCCATTTCATACAATTATCATAATGATTTTACAATAGAAACTTTTCATTCTACAATTGATATGATACAATATTAATAATTGATTGCATGAATGAACCCAAGGAAGAAGATGCTTCAGCTTTTAGCTGTTATGCCTTATTAAGGACTGCATGCTACATTAATATCAAATGAGAGACTACATGCTATATTAATGTCAAATGAGGGGTGAAATATTTTTAAATCCCAATTAAAGGTCATATTGTTGAAAATTCCCAATAAAGGGTTGAATAAATTTTAATAATTTAAAATAATAACCTTAAATAGGCTGGATTGTTTAGTCATTCTAGGCTTTATTCTTATTTCATGGGTCTAAAAATATATAGTAGTCACTTATTTAAGGCCCAATTTTAAGTTATATTTTAAAACCTATGTTTTCGCTTAATTAATGGGTAATTGTAGGTCATTTTTATATGACTGATTTAGTAAATAAATAAACAGCCTAACAAAAAAACTATAATAGATAGTTCAACAATTATTTATGTGTCCATCTATATACATTGTGCTTTGTCCATAAACAATCTGATCAATTTTTATGGACAAATACATAGTCTGGTCATGGATATGAATATTGACCAAACTATTTTGATTTAAATAGTTGTTATACGCCCACTAATTATTTTTGGACAATAAAGTTGGTATGCCCATGAATTGTTTAAAGTATTCGAGTGATGTCCAAGGACTATCCGAACCTAATTATGAGGTGTTCATTTATTATTGCACATATGATTGAGTGTTCATATATAAATTTTGGGTTATTTGTATTTTTATATATGTCATGCATATGCACATGAAATGTTTGAACATGATATGATAGTATAAATATATTATGTTGATGTTAAGTGATCAGTGTATTTTAAATTAATTGAAGAGTAGCCACATCTTTAATTAAACATTGTGATTATGATAGCTTTACCCCACATGGAGGTTATTATGATTATTTTGTTTAATTACGGTGAAATAGAAATATTTATGTTTCTTAATTAGCCTACAAGCATTGAGAGATATTTAATATTTTTTCTAGTTTCATCGTTAAAATTGTACATGAATAAATTTTGTATTAAAGTCTTTGCCCACGGGTAGATTTTAATGACCTATTGATTCATTTTAGTATGTTTACATTGGTATGCATACAACTATAGTGATGGTGGTTATCCTTAATTATACCACTAATTAATATATTTAGATTATAATATATAAACTATATATATGATGAGGACCACATAAATATCAGTATGTATGATTTCTTAATTAGCCTACAAGCATTGAGAGATATTTAATATTTTTCTAGTTTCATCGTTAAATAGTAGATGAATCTATTTCGTGTTAAAGTCTTTGCCCACTGGTAGATTTTAATGACATATTGATTCATTTTAATATGTTTGCATTGGTAAGCATACAACTGTAGTGATAGTATATAATGTGCCTCAATATTTGTGATATGGAGCATGGTTATATGTTTCTTGCAGCTGTTTTATCTTTAAGAATTTCTGATGATAAATTTGAGGTTTTATATTTAAGTGATGATCATAATTATAAGGAATGAAGGGAGAAAGTCTTTCATTTGGGTTACATGAACTTTGACTATGCTCTTCGTAAGGATGAGTCTCCTGTTCCCACTATATCTAGCACTCAAAGAGATAATTTATTTTATGAATGTTAGGAACGATCCAATCTCTTGAGATTGATATTCATTAAGTCTCGCATTATAATTAATATTTGTAGGTCAATTCCTAAATGTGAGTCTGTCAAAGATTATATGAAGGCTATTGATCAACAGTTTGATACTTCAAATAAACCATTAGCTGGTACTCTGAGGGCCAAATTATCATTAATGAAGCTTACTGGTATTCGTAGTGTGCGTAAGCACATTATGGAAATGAGACATTGCTTCTCAGCTTAAGTATATGGAGATTGAGATTTTTGAGTCTTTTCTGATACATTTTATGCTTAATTCTCTCCCTTCTGAATATGGTATTTTTAAAATAATTTATAACACAGAAGGAAAAATGGTCAATAAATAAAATTTTGACCATGTGTGTTTAAGAGGAAAAGAGATTGATTTATGATACGAGGAAAAATGTATATATGGTGACTCATGGAAAAAGTAAGAAAGAAAGTTGAGTGTATAAAGGGAAAGGTAAAAGTCCTATATGTTTTAATAACAAGAGGGAATCCAATTGTTTCTTCTATAAAAAGAAGGTATATATAAAGAAGGATTGTCTTAAACGCAAGACATGACTTGAGAAGAAAGGTGATTTCATCTCATTTGTTTGTTATGAATCTAATATGGTTGATATTTGTCATAACACTTTAGATTGATTCGGATTTTCCATGTTTTGAATACCATACAAGGTTTCATAAATTGAAGAAAACTGACAAAAAGTGAACGTGTCATCTATTCTGGCAACCAAATGCGTTCACACGTAGAAACTATTGGGACATGTAGACTTGTTTTAAGCTATGACTTTGTACTTAATCTAGAAAAAGACCTTTTATATTCCTAGTTTTTCTAAAAACTTAATTTTCATTTTAAGATTTGTACCTTTGAGTTTTTCATTTAACTTTTCCCAAAACACTTTTAGTATGCTATATAACTTTGTTGTTGTGAGAAATGATTCTATGAATTAAGATTTATTTCAAATCTACTTACAAAATGTTGTCCCTTATAACTTAATGGTTATACATGGTACTGCTGGTATAAAGTGTTGTGTCATGAATGAAAAATCCTCCATACTATTGAACCGAAAATTGAGATATATCTTAATCAAAATAATTAAAAGACTAGTAAATGATGGAGTTCTTAAAATTATTAATTTTATAGATTTTGATACTTGCATATATTACATTAATGGAAAACATACCAATATGTCTAAGATGGGTACTATGAGGAGTTCTGAGATATTATAAATCATAGATATAGATATATGTTGTCCTCATATGGATTCATATGGTCAGAAATACTTCATTTCATTTATCAATGATTATTCACGAAACATGAATCTTTACATCCTGGGCATTTTTATGTCTCTGTTTGTCACCATATTGGAAGTGCAACCAATAAGAAGATCTCAAAAACCAATTGTGAAAATCTATCATGACATGAGTTATGATTTATTTATTGTAAATATACTTATATTTGATTTACTTTGCCAACTCATGTACAACAGATTAGACGGGTTAACTACATGAAGTATATAATTAAGATTACATGCATGAATATGGAAACACAACACTCACAAGATTTGTACAAATTACAATTCCTAAACTTAATTCTCCAAAGTTGGTGTGTGAATCATGTTGAATACACCCAACTAGCTAACGAGAAGTCTTCGAAAATGATCCGTAGAAAAATCTACTCGTTTAACAAAGTAATATAGTTTTCTCTGAATTAGTCCTTGTTGGATCTTCTTTGGGATAAAAAGACGATTTATTTTAATGTGTTTTGTGCATTTATAAAAGATAAGATTGTGACTCTAGAAATGTAAAGAGCTGCTTAACTATGACATAGATGATTGTATAAGAGTTTTAAATTAAAACCCAGGACGTGGAACTTGGACTCTCTACAGGTTACAAAGGGGAGTCCACTCCAAGCTAACCAAAAATATTTTATTTTTTTTGAATTCAATAAACAAAAATAAAATAAAATTAAGATACTAATTAATTAATTTAGACATAAATCGACTCGATTGTAACAGTTCTGTTTCGATTCTTAGATGAACCGGAATCATGGTATTACATTTTTTGTGATGGTGGAAGTGAATTTGGTGGGGGAATAGCTTGTTTTGTGATCACAACAAGAACCGTGTTACATTGATATAGGAGATGACGAGAATTTGTATCTTTACAGTAATAAAGGAAGTAAGGTATGATGACAGTAAGTAATTTCTTTCATTTTTTTCATTCCCTTTCTAGTTTGTAGAACTTATTTCCTCGTACCTTGTCTTAAAAACTTTTCTGTTATTGTTGATTAAGCATAGTTAGCACCATGAATGATTTTCAGTTGATTGTGTATAGTGGTCTCTATAAATCATTAGTATCAACTCCCAAATGTTTCATTGAATAGATAATAAGGTGTTTGATATTTCATTTTTTGGATATATATAGAAATATCTTGATTATCATTAAAGGTGAATTTGATAGAGCTCATGTAGCATATTATTTGTGTCATTTAAGAAGCATATATAGTTTCTACCTTGAAGTTTTGGTGTTTTACATTTGCAAGCAGACGGCTGTTTTTAGATGGTTGATCTCTTGAAATGTATTTCATATAGTTTATGATTTTCTATCATGATATATAGTTTGAAATCTGCATGTATATTTCTTTTATTTATAAATGATATTGTCTATATTTCCTGCAGATGCTTGGAAATGATATAGAAACGTTTATCAGTTCCACACTACATGTATCAAATGAGGGAATTATCACCTAAGACTCAACAAGAAAAACTTTCTTTGTAGTTGATACTACCATAGGGAAGATCTTATGCCCATCCAACTTAACGCCCGAGCAAGGAAACAATGATTTAGTTATGTAGAAACAAAGTGCATGCAGAGAGATAGGTGAGGCTGTTTTATATAACAAGAGCAGATTATGAACTACACAGTTTCTATCAAGATTCAAGCAATACCTTGTGGAATTTTATATTTGCCAAGTTTGATGCTATTTATAGTTGTCCAAAGTACCCGAGTGATGTTGGTTTGCTGTTTCCACTGAGACAATCGTGACGACATTAAGGGTTTCTTCTACATTAACTCTGAAAGGTTGCAACTACTTTGTATAATGGTTAAACCAAGATAGTACAATATTGGTTAATTATTTTGGGTAGTTAACACTATTACCCACTTTGCACTTGTACACGGTGTCAGTGAAAACGCATGAAAAGTTACTATACGATATAAAATAGTGTAATATATATGCGTAGGTTCCTAAGATTTTCAAAATGACTAATTATTTTGGATTGAAGCCTAAAAAAGCCCATGTGATGGAGATGTAAAGTTCAAATGACGAGGAAGTGTTGGGTTAGTCCCACGTTTCTGTATAAAATAGGTGGTGTCTTATAAATTGTAAACCCTTTTTTAATTTGTGTTTTTTATGAACATTAATCATGATAGTTAATTTTTCATCTAGTGGTTCACATTGGATAATTATTAATGGAATTACCCATAACTACTCATATATAACTCTTCTATTAAAGCATTAGATAAAAAATTAACAGCCACGATGGAAGTTTACAAAACTCACATTTTAAAAAGTTCACACTTTATCATTTTCATGTTATATATATATATATATTATTGAGCTTTCAAAATTGACTAATTATTTTGAATTGAAGTCCATGACTTATTCTTATATGATCAACCTCTTCATGAGAAGAGTGCATTAAGTGGATTTGGAGATGATAAGAATTTGTGTATGATGAAGATTGAGGGTAGAAATTTTATTTTACTTGGACTCATTCATTAATCTTTAATTTTGAGTACTAAAGTATTTAGGATTTTTATTACATGTGGTTTGAGACAATTATATGTCTAGGTTTCACCGCAATCAGGAGGCTAAAGACTATTTATCTTTCCTTAAAATTGTCTCTTTATTAGGTTTTGTTTCGTGCTTTACCCTAATATTCTCTTTCTATGTCCTTATACGTCAATTCCAAAACTTGTGGTCTAATTGTGATCTTCAAAATTGTTCGGGTTATAGTAAAAGAACGGGTAACAATTTTTACATTGCATGAAATATATGAAAAATAGTAAAGAAGATGAAAAAAGAGATAAAAGCGAAAGAAAATTAAAAGAAGAGAAAAATCCCACAGCCTTTAATAATCATTTACTAATGTTTTTTAATATCATATTAGTGATTTATGATTATTAAAAGGCCAAAATTCTTCATTTCCGTGCATTGCAAAGATGAGAATAAAAATTAGTTAAAAAATGACCCTCTTAATAAACTCAAAACATCTTGCGAATTTAGGCTTAGTGAATTTAATTCCCGCCTGACTAAGCGGTACTCTGGAAATCGGAAATAACATACGCTGTGATTCTCGCTTCACTAAGCCTTTCCCTAAACCCTTTCCCAAACCCCGCCGTCTTCCCCGCCGCCGACGGCGTCGTCATCTGCTGCCGTCCCCGTCGTCATCGCCGGCGACGGCGTCGTTGTCAGTCTCGCGACAACGCTTTTGTTTTTCGCCTCTCCACCGCATTTGCGAAGAGAAAGGAGCGAGCCGAGGTTTCTCAATCCGCTCTCAAGGTTATCGCGCTCGCAATTTTTCCGGCGAATGGACGCCCGATTGATTCATAATTCGATTTTTTTCGATATTGATTACTTGCTATGTTTGAGTATCTTCATTTTGTATAATTCTGATTTCTGAGATTGGATTAGTGTGCAGGGAGATGAAGGTGAAGGTGATATCCAGATCTACCGAGGAGTTTACTCGCGAGCGTAGTCAAGACCTCCAGGTTATTCCTTTTCTTTGTTTGTCATTGTTTGCATATGTTCATTCGAGTTCCATCCGTTCATGGAGCTGTTCGATGCTGTTTTTAAGATGTATGTGCTGTTGTGTCAGTTATCTCTCTCCACAAAACGCTTTTTTTTAAAAAAATTAAATATTACATGGCTTGTTTTGCTGTCATTAATTTTCTAATATCATCGACCAGTTACTCTGTTATTGTGATTGAATAATTTGTCCTTTTCCCATTTTGATTTTATTTCGTACTTCATTGTAATGATGTGGTATAATTTTAAAGAAACTGACAGGAAAGTCCAGACTGACCAAATGGAGAAATAAAAAAGACAATTTATCAAGAACAATGGGAATAACAAATGTTTCTGCTATGAATTCTTCTCAAACACATGATGATGAGAGCATTATGTATTTATAGGCTAATGCTATGAAACCATAACTTAAAGACCCTAAAATCTTACCTAAGGTAATGATGAAAATTACAATCAAACTCCCTTAAATACGGAATTTGCGCTGGGTTTAGTAGCGAATTGCAATGAGTCATGGCATGATTTTGTTGCCTTTACACAGGAAAAAAAACATTTTCATTTATGAAAATTTTAGTAGTATCTAGAGATTTGAATATTTGAAAAAAGTTCATGGTTCTTGTGGCATTAAAAAACATGGTAGATACTACAAGTGAATCGCTTAGCTATCTCCTTGGGAACCAAAATTGAGAAGTGTTTGTTATAGATGTGTTAACTGCCTTTTCATATTTCGTTGTTAGTTGTCTTTTCACATTTCAAACATCTAATAAATTGAGCTGGTTGTGTGAGAAATTGTAATAATTAATGGGGTTGTTGGATGTTATGGGTGAGTTGGTAAAATCAGGAGATTATAAATATATAATGAACTCCTTGCGGATAATTAATCAATGAAGAATATTTTTAAGTAGAATTTAACATTAGATTATTATATTCCTTTCGGATTGGAGAACCGATTAGGGATACCAATTTGGTAGGAAGGGTTTACAAAGACTATCAAATTAGTATTCAAAGTCTTTTGATCCATCGGGATTGAAGCGCTTTACATTCGTCAATTATGACAAACAAGACAAGAGCCAAGGTGGTGGAGGGTTGCCCGTCACTCGTGAATGTTGTACGCTAGACTAAGGAGTCAATCCAATGAAATCATGATTCTATCAACAATCAGCTATCAACTTTATTGAAGTTGATGAAAGGGAAAGAGATTGATGAGGAGAAGACGCTGATCTATTACATTGACGGTGAAGATTATGATGAAAGTAACATCATTGAAGAAAATACTTTGGTAATCACGTCGGATAAGATAGTGGCGTCGGCACGCAAGTGGCAACAGGACCAAGAGAGTGACCCCCATCTTGTTTCGGCCAACCCCATTGCCCTTTTGGTGTCCACCTTTCCAGTCAAAGGGAGAGGGTCGCACCAACCAAATATTTCTGGAGTGGATCGGCATTCGGCCCCTCAACACATTGGCCCACTGTTGTCACGTAGGTGACGGCCTCTGCAGTGACTTGGGCAACAACCGTTTGCTGCCCCTGTAGCTACTTTTTGCTGATTGGGGACTGTCACTAACAGCGAAATACCAGAACTAATGGCCAAGCGGGATCCTAAGTATGATGATGGGGTCGAGGAAGAAATGGTCAACCCATGGGCTGATTATGTGGAGGCGGGGGTGGCTTGCTTTGAACCATATGACAAGCCCATCTACTCGTGATTCGCCCTATGGAGGACGTGGCTTACTCAAGGATAGGTTTGAGGCTCCTTCCGCTCACTGTACAATGGTAAACTATGGTAACCATAATGGGAAGTTATAGACACCGATCACATTATGGTCCAACTAATTATCAGGACTTCTACGAGGCTAGGAGGGACAATATAACCCCACCGCATCCAGTTCAATCTTGTATTACGATGATTGACTTTCTAGTTTATAATGGATCAGGCTACCCAATCGAGTGGGTCTATTGTGCTAAAAAATTCTTCCACTATCTGAAGACTAAAGAAGATAAGAAGGTAGAGTTGACCTCTATCCACCTCAAGCAAGAAGCCCTCCAATAGTTTCAGTGGTGGGAACCATCATCGCTGACTGGGGCAAGGGAACTGGCCAAGATGCAGGATGATCGGCTAGCTCGACAAAGGAAGTTGACGTGCATATGGCAGCTTCGGTCAAGCTAGTTGACCACAACTAACCCTAGCACAGTGACATCCGCCAACATGGGTAGCGGCATTGGAACCACTTGATCTTTTTCTTTCACTATCAAGATGCATAATTTGATTGAAATGGCTACCAGACGAGAGAAGGGGTTACCCTGCACCTGCACTTACTTCTCTATCTTGGTGATGGTAAATTGCTTGAGCAAATTTGGCTATTTCAGTTCCTTTACTCGCCACTTTACGGCAAGTGGCTGAACATGTTGTAGAGTGTACAACTACAATCTATGGCATGCCAAAGTTCATTATCACTAATAATGGCTCAGTTTTTCTTGGTGCCTTTTGGAGGAATATTTTCAAGTTACATGGGACGACTCTTAAGATGAGTACGACACATCACCTATAGACAGATGGACAAACATAAGTGTTGAACCGTTGCTTAGAGATATATTTACGATGCTATGTCCGTGACTACCCTAAACAGTGGTCCTGCTTCTTGCCTTGGGCATAATTGTGGTATAACACACCCTTTTTTCAGCTACCTGAATCAGTCCCTATGAGGTTGTTTTTGGACGTCCCTCTCCCTTTGAGGTGGATCATCAGCTGAAGGATCGTGATGAGGCCTTGACACTATTGAAGGCTCATTTGGCTAACACTCAAAGTTGAATGGAAGCTCACTATGATCTCGGGTGGTGTGACGTAATTTTTTCAATTGGTGATATGGTCTTTGTTTCACTAGCCGGCTAATCGAAAACTTGCAGCCCTATTCTATGGCCCTTTAAAGTTTTGGAGCGTATTGGAGAGGTGGCTTACCGCTTAGTATTTCTTGATGGAGCAACTATTCGCTCGGTCTTTCATGTATCCAAATTATTATAGATCTTCACCGCGTGTGTCGCAATTATCGGCTGGTCAAGGAGTTATTTGGTGGCACGGACTTTCTTTGGACGATGCTACATGGAAAGTCACTTTTGTATTTCACCATCATTTTTCAAACTTTTGAATCTTGAGGACAAGGTTCTTAAGGGGGAGGCATTATTAATTGTTTTTCATATTTCATTATTAGTTGTCTTTTCACATTTCAAACATTTAATAAATTGATCCAGTTGTGTGAGAAATTGTAAAAATTAATGAGGTGGTTGGATGTTGTGGGTGAGTTTGTGAAATCAGGAGATTATAAATATGTAATAAACTCTTTGTGGAGAATCAATCAATGAAGAACATTTTCAAGTAGAATTTAGAATTAGATTATTATATCCCTTTTAGAGTGGAGAACTGATTAGGGATGTCAATTTGGTAAGAAGTGTTTACAAAGTCTATCAAGATGTATGTTTGGAATTCCTTCCCCCACTCTCTCTCTCTCACACACACACAAGATTAACTCTTTGCATGGTTTTCTCTGCCAAACCTTTCATTTGCCACCTTTTAAATCATGTCATTCACTGAATGGTTTTCTTCAAGCTACTTCTTCATTGAATGCTCAATGCAAAGTTCATTTTGTGGTGATGCCTTTTGTTTACTGTAGAGAGTCTTTCGGAACTATGATCCTGGTTTGCGTACACTAGAAAAGGCCACAGAGTATGTTCGTGCACTCAATGCAGCTAAACTAGAGAAGGTAAAACATTAGCATTCCCTTTTATAATGATGTATTAAGCATATTTTGTTTTTTCACACAATTTTATATGGTTCATTAGATATTTGCCAGACCTTTTGTTGGAGCTATGGAAGGGCATATCGATGCTATCTCCTGCATGGCCAAAAACCCTAACCACTTGAAAGGAATCTTCTCTGGCTCGATGGATGGAGGTATTTTTTTTCATTTCGAGAATTTTTAAAAACCATCTGTTATCCATTCTTTAATTTTTATCTGGAACGGGGAGTTTGTTGAAGAAGGTTTTTGAAGATGAATGCAATGATACTTTTTGTTGTCTTCTCTGCAGCTTGTAGCTTCAGTTTTGAGGATTATATGCATTAGAGTGTTTTGTTTGGCATACAATTTTCTTCTTCAAAAAGTGTTTATTCTTCTGATAGGTTGAAAGTTAATGATGATGAAACTTATTGAGTTGATTGCACATGATTTACATAAAATGGATGGGTTTCTTTACGGTGTGATTTATGACTATGTGAAATGGATGTGTTTCTTTTGTTGATTTATGACTACAAACATTTCTATCCTTGTAATTTTTCAGTTTGACTGATGTTTTCATTGCTAAGAATAGATGGTTACTTGGTTTATTGCAGATATCCGGCTCTGGGACATAGCTGTAAGGTGCTTTCCCATCAACTTCTAATGTTGTTCTTCTGTTAATTTTTTAGACATAAGTGCCTAGTTCATCTTATAACTGTACAACTCGGTAAATTTATGTCAATCTTGTTTCTGTTGTCTCATAATGTGTTCATAGACTTCTAGTTCAGAATGCGTTTTGGTAATTATAGTGTTTCTAAGTGTGAATGTCCGCTAAGCCTGATTTAATTATAGTGCTTATTGTGAATATGCTTTCTTTTATTTTGATAAAATTCAGTCTTTTTTTTAATATATCCAGACGCACAGTTTGCCAGTTCCTGGGTCATCAAGGTGCTGTTCGTGGTCTGGCAGCATCAACAGATGGTCGCATGCTTGTTTCCTGTGGTACTGATTGCACGTGAGTACAGTTTTCTTTTTCTACAGTTAACCTAGTTTATCAAATTCCTCTGATTTATTAAATTCAATTAGATTCGTAATCTGCCTGTGATAGTTCCTGCATAGATGGTATGCCATGTGATCTGTGATACCCTTGCTGAAACTGAGTTCAAATGGGTTTAGAAAATTAGGAATCTATTTTCTTTTAAAACTCTTAACTATTGAGAACAAGCTCTTGTAATATTGTTTGTATTAGGGGAATGGGGATAGATGTTTTTTATATATAGAAAGGAAGAACGCCCCCTTTTGATTTTTGAAGTATGATGGATTAACTGGACATCACTAATAATTACTGCTGTCTTCTAAATTAATGCTTCTGCCCCAGTAACCTGTTTCTTCACTTTTGACTGTCCCTTGCAGAAGCATATTATTAATTGATCTTCACAGAGCATTCTTATCGGTATCTTCAAAGTTTAGAGTGGATGAACTTCACTTTTGTGTTGTTCAGCTGTCTGTCTAGCACAATCTTTATGCTTCTGGTCAATGAATAACTTAGGGGTATATTCCTCTCTTGGCTGTACTTCTGTGATTGGATGTTGCCTTTAATAACTTTTTACTTGTGAGACTACCACATAATGTAAAGAAATTTTGTGGCTTCTTAACACCATGGCAGTAATTGTTAGCCTTTCTTTTTCTTTGAACAATGCCCAAAGCCACCATGGCAATAATTGTTGGCCTTTCTTTTTCTTTGAACAATGCCCAAAGCTAGGCAGAGTCCTCCTTTTGAAATCAAAATTTATTCGGCTAGACATCTAATATGGGAGGGTGTTCTTATGTTCTCTAATTATTTTCAACCTTTTGCTTCGACAGTGTCAGACTCTGGAAAGTGCCTGGTGCAGATAATTTGGACACTGAAAATTCTTCAGATGACCTTGCAAAGGTAACACACACACACACACAAAATCTTGCAATTAGTGTTTATTTACTGCAGGAAACTTCAAAATTTTTAGTATCCTACTAATTAATTTGCTACCTTTTCAGCCATTGTCAGTTTGTGTTCGGAGTAGCCCTTTCTGGTAAGTTTGGATCTGTTTATTCCTTTGGAATGTATGCATCATTTTAAGTTTTAAAGATTGTTCGCAGAATCTAAATTTATGATCTACTTTCAGGGCTGTAGATCATCAGTGGGGTGGTGAATTGTTTGCTACAGCTGGTGCTGGAGTTGATATCTGGGATCATAGTAGGTTCGTCTTTGTGCAACTTGTAACCTAAATGGTGTCGTTTTGTCTGTATTTTTTTTTTGTAATGAACAACCCTCTCCTTGTTCAGGTCACAACCGGTTAATAGTTTTGAATGGGGAAAGGACACTGTCATTGCTGTTAGGTTTAATCCTTCAGAATTGGATGTTTTGGCAGCATCAGCAAGGTTTAGTTTGTTCATATCATTTTGTGTGGCTACTTTCATTTGAGTCAGGTATGTATCACAGATTAGTACTTTTTTTTTGGAAATATTGTTCAGTGATCGCAGTATTACAATATATGATCTGCGCATGTCAACACCAGCAAGAAAGGTTATTATGAAGGTACAATTGCACTTTTCAAATTGTGCATTTTAGGCACAGTGAATGATAGTAGTTATGGGGAATTAATGAATCTTGAAGTTACTTCTCATATACTCAAGTGTTACAGATATTAGTTCATAGTTTGATTTCAAAAATTGCAGACAAAGAATAATGCTATTTGTTGGAATCCGATGGAACCTATGAATTTCACTGTGGTGAGCTAATTTCTTAACCCTACTGCTTTAGTATATGCTTATTGGTATTTATCCACTCCATTTTTTTTACGACTTATGTGCTGTTCAACTTTTTTAAGTTAGCATTTTACTTTTTTGATTATTAGTGATCACATTTGGCTATATATGGGTTATGCAAATATTTACATTTTTTTTTCGTTTTAAAGGCTAATGAGGATTGCAACTGTTATAGTTATGATTTAAGAAGGCTGGATGAAGCTAAATGTGTGCATCGTGATCATGTTTCGGCAGTGTATGTGGTTTTTTATTCCTTTTGTATTCAATTTGAATAATTTATACTTCCCTTTCCAAATCTTACCAACATTACAATTTCAGGATGGATGTCGATTTCTCTCCCACTGGACGAGAATTTGTGACTGGTTCCTATGATAGGACTGTGAGTTCTTCAAGATTTTAACAAATAGAGCGTTATCTCCTGGTGTTGCTTTGGCATGGTTTTTGTCTGTGATACTGAGCTCCAATTTTTGCAGGTGAGGATCTTTCAATATAATGGTGGCCATAGCAGAGAAATTTACCATACAAAGCGGATGCAAAGGTTTGTGATAGTTTGGATGATTGTAATACAATTTTCTCTTTTTTACAAGTTTTTCTTTATTGTGTGCTGGCCCCTGCATTCAGTGAGTGTAGGGGATGACTATTTTTTAATGAACTTTACATTGAAGTACCTTTTCCGTTGCAGAGTATTCTGTGTGAAGTTCAGCTGTGATGCAAGTTATGTGCTTTCTGGTAGCGATGACACTAATTTACGTTTATGGAAAACAAAGGCATCAGAACAATTGGGAGTTGTAAGTGCAAAAATTTGTGATTCAACATATTTTTCTTTCTTCTGTAGTGCTATTGTGAAAATTTATGGCCAGACAGGATTGACATTTTGGGTCTTTGAAGTTCTAATGCCTGAAATGCTAGGTTACTTAGTCTGGTAACTGCAGGTTGCGTTAAGGAACCTTTGATAAATGTAGAATAGAATGTGAGCAATATTTTTTACCTCTATTAATTTTGTCAGCTTCTTCCAAGAGAACGTAAAAAGCAAGAATATTTGGAGGCCGTAAAAAATCGCTACAATCACCTTCCTGATGTCAAGCGAATTGTCAGGTTTGCATTTTATGCTGCTCTGGTTGTGCACAATCGTCTGTAACAAAAAATAGACTTTAAAAAGGAATCTTAAAAATTTTTCAAATCCTGTGCGATTGATTTGTTATCACGTCTTAATTCCCGAGGTTTGATTTTCTCAGGCATAGGCACTTACCAAAACCGATATTCAAGGCAGCTGCTCTCAGACGCACCATTATAGAAGCAACGAGGAGGAAAGAGGAAAGAAGAAAAGCTCATAGTGCTCCTGGTATCATTACTTCAGAACCACTTAGGAAAAGAAGAATCATCAAAGAAGTTGAGTGACCTTGTGGTATGTAGTCATCATGTTGACTAGTGCAAGTGCTAACTTAAAAACCTATTATGAAGATTTATTTTGGGCTTTTTCTGTGTTCTACGCAATGCGAAGGATTTGGATTGCAGCCATGGCATCGTAGAAAGTTTTGTAGGGAAGCTACTGAATTTTGCTGCTTGGCGTCTATATTCAATGGTAAATTGCTCGCGTGTGTGTAATTCAGTTACTTTAATTTTGCAATTTTGTTCTAACCAGCGATTTGTTGTGAGATCATTTAATTAGGTAATCAATTTTGGACTGAGTTGTATCCAGTAAAATGCGTATTAGTTTGGCAGCAATTTTTTTCAGTATATATGTTTTGGCGTGAATTTGGGGGTGGCTGACAAAGTGCTTTTACAATTAGATTGTTGAAACGTCAGAAGTGGAAGTCTTCACAAAGTCCCTTGTTTATCATTAGCACTGTTGTAAGAAAAAATAAATTAATTGATGAATATAAAGAGTTGTACAACAGCACATCAGTGATGCAGTCGATCGAGTAAGAGCTAACCTTTTGACTCATTTTCATCGACTCGAATTCAAATTTTGTGTATACCATCTTAAAGTGGGTATGGTGAAGTATTTTCCCGACGGTATTTTTCAACGCAAAAAGTTAAAAGATCTAGACGGGGAAGTTGTAGGTTACTAATAGAGCTTTCAACAATCTATCCCCGCCAATTTTTTGGCATTCCACGCGTGGACTTCGAAGAAGATTTGACAGTTTCAACAGTATTCTTGTAGCTGCTCCACTTCATCAAGCTTTGCTCAAGGCGAAGTTGCAGAAGCAGCCATTGCCAGTTGTGCATGTCAACAATCAGGTCCGTATGTTTCTCGGGAGAAGAAAGAGAACAGCTGGCCATTCATGCATGGTCAGTTTCTTCTTCTCTCACTCTCACTCTTTTCTTTTTTCTTTTTTTTTTTGCCATTTGCTTGGGACCACGTATTTGAA
The DNA here is from genome assembly GCA_032619315.1 of Piper longum. Classification (NCBI taxonomy): domain Eukaryota; kingdom Viridiplantae; phylum Streptophyta; class Magnoliopsida; order Piperales; family Piperaceae; genus Piper; species Piper longum. Next base: position 21,104 of record JAVDBV010080298.1, on the reverse strand, counting down.
CTAGAATAACAAAGATCAATGACGGGGAGAGATGGGCGGGATGGCGGGGCAGTAGGCAGTGGGGAGACAGGGACAAGATCTCGATAGAGAGGTGATGGGCAGTGGCGTGGGGAAAAGGAGATATGTCGTCGACGTTGGAGGGAAAAAATGAGAAGAATGAAGCGTAATTTAGATAATAAAAATAAATTTATTTTTTATTAAAATTAATAATAATAAAATAAATTTTAAAAATATAAAATAAAATAAAATAAAACAAAAAATAATAACATGTTTGCAAGATAAAAAAAAAAGATCAATGACTGATTTTAATCTTACCCAATTTTTAATGAATTTGTCTAATTCATTGACTCCTTTCAAATCTGATTTAATATTAAATTCTGATTTTTACAACTATAACCCCTCTACAATAATTTCTAATTTTTTCTTAATCTCTATAACAAACCTGCAGTTCACTCATGTATACCGCCCAACAGCTATATCCCAAAGCTATCTAACCAAGAAACAACACGCATACAAGAAATGGCGACTCATAAAAGGAGTTACAGCTAGCTGCTGTAAACAGTTAGATGATGTTCTACAAGAATATGGATGTGAAAAATCATATAGAAAACATAGGAAAAAGTACAATTATAAATAAAGAAGATTTGTACCAAGAAGATATACGACTAAGTTTAAACCATGGAAGAAAAGGTATAATAAGAGATTTAGAAAAATATCTAAACCTTATAATAAGGCAAAGTATTGCCCAAAGGGAAAAAAGAATTGCCGATGTTGGCTATGTCAAGGACATTATGCCAATGAATGTCCAAAGAAAGATAAAAAAAATGAACAAAAACTACAAATGATATATAGCATAGGTTTCGAGCCTATAGAAGATAATTATGAAGAAGGAGAAATTATCGAATTTGATACTTATAGTTGGAATCCGAAACAGAAGATTCAAAAATAGACACTAGTGAAGACTCAGATGAGTAGTAAGAATAGCACTTTTATAAAAGTAAAACTATTTAGTAAATATATACTAGCATATGTTGATACAGGTGCGACAATCTGTTTAGCACAAGAGAAAATGCTACCAGAAAAATACTGGAAACAGTTAGAAAAACCCATATTAGTAAGGATAGCTAATAATAAGACTATTGCTATAAGATATAAGGCTACAGATTTAGTATTACTAATTGAGGGAAAACGGTTTCAGTTACCAAGCCTATATAAACAGGATACAGGAATACCACTTATAATAGGAAATAATTTTCTTAAACTATACTATCCGTTCATACAGAATTTAGACACAGTAAGTTTGAAATGTCCACAACTAAAAAATCAAGAAAGTTCAGTAATAACAACAAAAATCTACAATACAGCTTCCTTTTTGAGGGGGGAGATTTTAAGACAAATAAAAAACCAATGTTATTATGTAATAGAAAAATTATACACAGTCAGTTTAGAAAAAGAAGTTGAAAATTTACTGGATAATATATGTAGTCAAAATCTATTAGATCCAGAAAAGAATAAAAATAACATGATAGTAAAAATCGAATTACTAGACCCAAATAAAGAAGTAAACGTACCTAATAGAATTCCATACACAGAAAGAGATGTAAAAGAATTTACAGAAGAAACTACTAAGCTATTAGAAAAAGGAATAATAGAAAATAGTATTAGTCCACATAGTGCGCCAGCATTCTATAAAACCATAATGAATTAAAAAGAGGAAAAAGAAGAATGGTAATAAACTATAAAGAAATGAATAAGGCTACTAAAGGAGATGCCTATAAGTTACCTAGACAAGACTATATATTTAGTAAACTTAGAAAAGCAAAATGGTATAGTACATTAGATGCCAAGTCTGGATACTGGCAGTTACGACTACATAATGATACTAAGCCATTAACAACCTTTAGCTGTCCACCACAAAATCAATACCAGTTCACAGTAATGCCGTTTGGGCTAAAACAGGCACCAAGTATTTATCAAAGGTTCATGGATAACAATCTTAGAGGATTAGAATGATTTAGTTTAGCATATATAGACGATTTACAGAAGGATCAAAAGAAGAACATATGAAGAAGTTGATAAAAGTCCTAATACAATTAGGAAACAAAGGAATAATACTAAGTAAGGAAAAAGCAAAAGTAGCTTCACAAGGAATAGAATTTCTAGGAATGAAAATAATTGAAGGAGGATATATAGAACCTCAAAAATATTTGTTAGAAAAAATTAGTATATTTCCAGATAAACTAGAAGATAGAAATCAAATACAAAGGTTTTTTAGGATGTCTAACATACGTAGCAGAAAAAGGATTTATAAGAGAACTAGCTAAGGAAAGAGAAGTACTTCAAGAAATGATATCAGAAAAAGTACCATGGAAATGGACTGAAGAAGCAACTAAGGCAGTAAGAAAACAAAAAAATAAATGTAAGGTTTTACCAAGGCTTGGCATCTTTATAGTTTATTACCATTCTTCTTTTTCCTCTTTTTAATTCATTATGGTTTTATAGAATGCTGGCGCACTATATGGACTATTACTATTTTCTATATAGTTTATTACCATTCTTCTTTTTCCTCTTTTTAATTCATTATGGTTTTCTACATAGAATGCTGACGCACTATGTGGACTATTACTATTTTCTATTATTCCTTTTTCTAATTTTTCTGATATCATTTTTTGTAGTACTTCTCTTTCCTTAGCTAGTTCTCTTATAAATCCTTTTTCTGCTACGTATGTTAGACATCCTAAAAACCTTTATATTTGATTTCTATCTTCTAGTTTATCTGGAAATATACTAATTTTTTCTAACAAATGTTTTTGAGGTTCTATATATCCTCCTTCAATTATTTTCATTCCTAGAAATTCTATTCCTTGTGAAGCTACTTTTGTTTTTTCCTTACTTAGTATAATTCCTTTGTTCTTATGCTTGTGGCATCAACTGACAATGAAATAAATCGGGTCCCCTGGTAGACTTCTCACTGCTTTACCTGCAAAATCACAGTTTAGATTTTCAAGAATAATAAAAAATGTGGAAACAAGTAACACATCTTAAGGACGCAATAACAACAAAACCCGACGGGACGGATATATCTATTTACCACATAAGTCGGTGAAGTACGTAACGGAGAGCTATTCGGATTGTGAGTATTAGCAAGTTGCATCCATGAGCACAAAGATTGTAACATTTTGCATGGAATTCAATTAAAAGGCAAAAAGTACCTGGGAATATAGGAAAGTTCCAAAAAAAGCGATGGATGCTCCAAGGGCATTGATGCGTTGGACAGGGGGGTGGAAGATGATGATGGAGGAGACAATGACTGACATGCGTTTCATGGTATTGCCAATGCTAAACGTCAGTGGAGAGAATTCGTCGAGAGACATGTAAGAAACCTGATTATAGAGGTGATAAAAGACGCTCTGAGCCGCCACCCACCTACATTGTTGCACAAGAAAACAAAGCGATATTTCAGCAACAGGAAAAAACAAATGCATGTACAACATCAGTGCTATAGACGACATATTTTCTATTCTCTACTTGCCATCAACTAGTAAATACACCATGCTTTGGAAAAAAGAGTAAGGTACTTATAACATGCATTTGCATGTATCTTCACTGTTCCTGTTTTTCCTACATTTTTTTACCATTCTGTTAAAGGGCATCTTTATCAGAGCGTAAAAGATGATGGTTTAGATAGTAACCCTCTTTTAAAAATAATAGGTATTTCAGAGTGACTACATTGTTAACTATTTAACTATTATATATATATATATATATATAAAGAATATCATAATTACAGGTGCAACAATATGTGAGTTGAAATAGTTTTTCAAACTAGACCCTATAAACAATCAGTGACATTACAGTTGAGAAGGCCTTGAAAGTAAAACTTGCAGCTCGGGATTACTAGGTATTTTTTAAAAATAACATAAACAAACAGTGTCTTAAGAGCTATAGACGTGAAAAGATCCTTCTCTTCCATGAAAAACAATGAAATGAGCACACAGATTTATACTGTCACAATAAATATCAAGTTGCAGCTTTGGGATGCCCTACTGAACAAAACCATTATAATTGACAAGCATGGTATCATCAGCAACCTACCGATCAAACTCTTCCAGTACAAAGTCACGCATACCAATGCAGAAAGAAAAATACAAATGGCCAATAATGCTGGCATTACTCCGAAGGTGGTTAAAATGTAAAAACGAATAATAAAAAGACAAGCTAGTTTCCGTGATTACCATATTATGTTGGGTCCAATCTCCGTAAGTGCCTTTTGCCCGCCAGCAGCCCACATTGCGGGGCCATCCACAGCAAGTGCAAATGGCGTCAGAATCAAAAGAGATAGAATCGACAGACATGCATAGCAGTTCATTCCACTGACCGCCTTCCCCTTCATCCCTCTCTTGGAGAAAATATTACGGAACACAAACGCCAAGTTTGAAATCATGGCCCCCATAAACCCTATTTACAGAACGACGACCAAAGACCAATTCTATCAGATACGACGTTTATAAATACAATTCCAATAGAATATGTTCTAGCATTGAATATAAAAAAAGGTCATTTTTAAAAATAAAAGATCACTACTCTTTTGTGAAAAGTATCTATCAAATCCACATAAACAATAATTTTCCTCAGCAAATTGTTATCAAGTATCCTTCAAAAAAAAAAACCTTTAAAAAAAAAGGTTACCAATTGACCTTGATCTAGGAGCAGCAAAAAAGAAAAGTAGACCATTTAGTTGGGATTTAAATAGAAGTGATGTGTAGGACATATCACAAACTTCTCTATGGATTGAATTACATGACTATCAGCAGATTTAGCACAATCAACAAATTTCCAACAGCAAGTTCGTAATAGTCAGCTTAAAGTCAACTTTGCATGGCAAAGAGCGTAAACTTACACTAAATGACAATCACGAGAGGGAAATTCAGAAAAATAATAAACAAAAAAATAAAAATAAAACAGTAGAAAACTCTGTAATTACCAGTCATGTTGAAGTTGAGCTCGGTGACCGCTGCCAGAGCACAACCTCCAATAATGGGCAACAAGGACAGATACACCGGCACCGGAAACGTCTCACCCAGCAAGAACCTCGACACGAGAACACTGAATGCCGGCTCTCCGCTCTTGATAATGTGAGTGAACGACACCGCTACCTTCGACATGCTAACAGTCGCCGCCACATGCCCAATAGTATGCGCCGCCGCCACCTAAACAAGTACACCGCCCATCAACAATCCCAAGGACAGGGCATGAATCAATCAACAATCCAAAACACAGGCCATGAATACAGCAAATGCGGGCAGATACGGCAGAAACATACCGGAGCAAGCGCCTTCCAGAAATCGAGATCGGTCTTTGGGGCGTCGGCGATGCGGGTGGCCCAAGAGATGAGCATCATGAGCGAGCGAGCCGGTGGCGAGGGAGAGGGTGGATGTGAGCCACGGGTATGGGATGGCGTTCAACACCTTCTTGTTGTAGATGTTGAAGACGACGTTCAACGCCCACCATGTCGCGAAGTAGATGCCGATTTTGAGTTTCTGGGCCACCTCCGACCTCTGTCCTATCGGGATCGGCTCCGACCGGTCGGCCTCGTACGCCTCGCACGCGAATTCCTTCTTCGCCGGTCCCAAGCTCAAGCCTTTAATGTCGGACAGGGAGAGAGGGCTGCGCAGAAAGAGGGCGGCTGACTCCGAAGGGGGTTTCGCCGCCGATAACGCCAAAAAACCGAGGCTTCGGCGAAAGAGACCGGTTTCTGAGAAGGTTGGGGACTGCTCTAGACGGCGACGCAACCCCCGGTGTCTTCACCAAGCACGCCATTACCGATCAACCCGATCCCCCTCCTTCGATCGAAACCGCTGCAAATACGAAGATCAACCAAAAAGGGGCGACCAATTCACAATTTCAGACACCGAAAACAAGCACTCGATCAGCGGCAACTCACCAACCCAAAAGCAGGGACCTTTTTCTGGATTCGGATCAGACGAAGAGCGATCGGCGATGCCGAAAACGGGAAACCAACGACAAAATGCCGAATTGGAGCGGCAACAGAGCAAGGGAAACAACGAAAAAACCACCGGCGGAGAGGTCGAGGAACGGCCGAAATGATGGAATGGTGAGATTGGGATGGGGAAAAGGTGATCGGAGGAGAAACCGGAGAAGGCGAGGAAGGGTGTGGGGGAGATGGAGCTTGGAGGGAGGCAGCAACGGCAGGGGGGAAGAATACGGTTCTCTTGGGAACTACGGTTTATTATTACTTATGTTTTGTTTAGTTGATATATTTTATTTATATGAAATTTATTTAATTATATTTAATTGCAAAAAATAAAAATAATTGAATTCATTATGTTATAAGTTCATTTTCATAAAAATAAAATATTCATAAAGGAATAAACTACTGTGAAAATAAATTAATTTTAATTAAATTTTTACAAGCAATTACCATTTACAAATTTCAAAGTTTTTTCATTATCCATCCATTCATTTGATGATTTCAAACTCGAATTTCGTGGTGTACAGAAATTAGGCTCTAAGTTTGAAATTTTGACCTTTTAAGACTTTTTATTTTTGGTCATTTTTTTTCAAGCGAATAGTCAATCGTTGAGGAATAGGGAAAATGGTCTTTTCTGCTCCAAGTATTCGGGAGACATCGGCTTTGACCTTTAAATGATGTTATTGAAAAATAGAGATGCCTCCTCGATCACAATTAGCCCTGTAACACGCAACATTGAAGCTAAAGATGGAGGGAAGCCCAGAACATCAACTGCTTAATTATACTCGAAGATGAGAAGTTGCGTGAACCGCTTTACAGTGGGAGTAATCAAATCCAAAACTCCCAACTAAACGCGAAGTAAGTAAGTTTATTGGTAAGATCCAAATTTAGGACCTTAGTGCTCTTCAATTGTGTTCGTCCAAGAAAAAAAAAAAAAGCAATGTCCAAATCATCTCCCAAGCGGCTCTCTTCAAGTGACCAACAAGCTAATTATAGTAGGTTCTATGTGTTGGGCCTTTCGGGCCCCAAAAGTGACTTGCAATAAGTTTATTTGCCTCTCTTAATCTAAAAGCTAGCTCAAAAATTAAAGTTTTCTCATTAGCCTATATACAAGTCACCGGTTGACTCCAAATGAGATGTGGGATTAACCCAACAATTCTCCCCTTTACACATCACAACACCCGAATCATCTCGCCCTCACCACATGCGGAGCCAACATGTCTTGGTGAGGTTCCAAATGACACCAATTCGGGCCAACTTCGGACTGACCAACAAATCGGGAGACACAAATTCGGACCAGCCGATAAATCGTGTGGCTAATTGAGGCAACACCAATACGAAAACCAACCTTGGCTCTGATACCACTTGTTGGGCCCTTTGGGCCCCAAAAGTAACTTGCAACAGGTTCATGGGCCTCTCTTAATCCAAAAGCTAATTTTTCTTCCCTTTGATACATTGCTCGTAAAAATCTAATTTACAAGCCCGATCACATTTTAATAATCCTTGATCTATCAATAATTTCAAGGATTTTTCTCCAGCATGTCCCAAACGCATATGCCATAACCTGGTTGCTTCTGACTCCTGATCATTAGTAGGAGTTGACGTCGTTACTGCCTCCCCAACAATTGTACTACCCATAAAGTAATACACATTGTTTTTTCTTTGAATCCCCTTCATTATCACAAGAGTACCAGAGATGATCCTCATTATCCCATCTTTCGCTCTCACTTCGAAACCTTTTGACTCTAAGGTATCGACAGAGATGAGATTCTTCATCAAATCTGGCACATAATGAACACTAGTTAAAGTTCTAGTTGATCCATCATGATTCCTCAAGTGAACAGAACCAACTCCATGTGTGACAAGAGGGGCATTATTTGCTGTGTAGACAATTCCACCATTTAGTTCTTTAAAATCAAAGAACCACTCTCGATTGGGCGTCATATGATGGCTACAAGTAGAATCTAGCAACCATGAATTAGAGTTGCTAGTTGATACAGCAATAGAAAGGTCTAAATCTGCATCATCACACTCAGCAACATTTGCAACAGCTTTTCCCTTGTCAGGTTTGCATTTGTTCTTCAGCTTGGGACAATCTTTCTTCCAATGGCCTTTTTCTCTACAAAAGGCACATTCATCTTTGCTTGGTCTGGACTTTGACTTCGATCTTCCCCTTATTCCTTTATTCTGGCTCTGCGACCGGCCTCTCTCTACAACAAGAGCTTCAACTTCTGCACTTGTGTTTTCTTATTTTTCCTTCTTTCTCAATTCATAACTATACAAGGCAGTAGTTACTTCACTGAAAGGCGCACCGACCTTCCCATGAAGTAGAGTAATTTCAAGAAACTTAAATTCATGAGGAAGTGATCCCAACAACATGAGAGCCAAATCTTCATCATCAAAAATCACGTCCAGATTCATCAAATCAGTTACTAGCTGATTAAAGCTAGTAATATGATCATTTAGAGCGGTACCAGGAACATAATTGAAGCGGAACAATCTCTTTTTCATATAGAGCTTGTTTTGACTGCTTTTCTTCAAGAATTTCTCCTCCAGTGCCTTCCACAATTTGCTTGCAGAAGTTGAGAAGTTTCTTTAGAAAAAGCATACTTCTGCTCTCTAGAAAGGCACGCTCGAATGGTACCACATGTCATTCTATTCAGCGTCTTCCATTCTTTTTCCTCAAGATCTTCTGGTTTCTTTTCTTCGATGGCAATGTCTAGACCCTATTGAAAGAGGGCATCTAGAACCTCACTTTGCCATATGTCGAAATGACCGGTACCATAAAAAATCTCCACAGCAAATCTTGGATTTGTAACAGCAATTCTTCCCAAAATTGAATATGAAGAAGCTGTTGCCTTCGATGTGGATGCTTCTGCCATTTCTGCTACAATGTCTACTTAATAGCTCTCAATGCGGAAAGCCAACTGACTCAAGGAAAAATTTTTCTAATATGGAAGATCACCACAAGCCGCAATCACAGAGCATACTAAAATTAACTAAGAGCTCGAGGAAAATTTGTTCTGATGTGGAAGATCAGTATAAACCGCAACTAAAGAGCATACTAGAATTAACCAATGGCTCTGATACTAATTGTTAGGCCCTTCGGGTCCCAAAAATGGCTTGCAACAGGTTCATAAGCCTCTCTTAATATAAAAAATAGCTTGAGAACTAAGGCTTTATCATTAGCCTATATACAAGTCACTGGTTGCCTCCAAATGGAATGTGAGATTAACTCAACAAGCATATTCATAATTCCATTAAAAAATAAAAAAGAAGTGTATTTGTAATTGTAAAATTCGGTTTTAACTCAGAAAATATGCCGATTCACTACACCTGGTCAGTGCCTAAGTCAAACTTGGTATGAGCCCTCGTTGACTCAATTGACTTGACAAGTTAAGTCAAACTTTCTAAAATCGATGCCACTTGAAAACAGAATATTGGTAATGGCAAAGTTGTCACTAGCTTAAGTTTTGTCCAAAAAAAACATCATTTTTAAAATTTTCTTTTACATTAATGATAATAATTTTTTCATTACTAATTCCAATATTTTTTTTGTAGTGAAGTTCTATTGAGATTGACTGTGCACACGTAGGTTGATAAATTTGACAATTAGAAGTAGTTCAATAAAACAAGCATTTGCTAATTTCTTATTAGTTTTAATTTATTGTTTAAAAAATTCATTGTAAATAACTTTTATTCTTTCCAGTCCGCTCTATGGGGAGTCCTGAGTTTTAACTATAAAAACGTAGGATTTACCAATTATTAATCAATTTAGTCGAAGCCCAACTGTCAGATTAATTGTAATTCGCTGAATATATATATATACCTATTGGGCCAAAATAGAGTATCTTTTTTTTTCAAAGCAACATGTCAAATTAAAGTATCTGAACTAAGGAATATCAAGAAAACTGCAAAATTTATTAATATAAGTTGGGAAGAACTCTTAATGAGCAGAGTTAATAATTTAATATAGTGAACTTTTGTTGCTAACAAAGACCAATGCAGCAGTACTGTATAAACATCCGATATATAACTCTCTGTCCAAGGAATTGTACATCAAGTGAATCATATCCTATAAACAAATCTATATATGACTTCCCAGGTTGCATTTTTGTAACATAGAATGCTATTGGCATTTGGCAATATTCTTGTACTATTTATTTAAGTATTGTTAGAAGATTATACAATCTGGGTATGGAAGACAGGTAATACTTTGGTGAGCAGTGAGCTTCCTCTGCAGACTAGTTGCATATACACTAGAATATGAAGCAGAATAGAAATAAAATACATAGAGCATGCACCATATATTGAGAGTTAGACTCGCACAAACATAGGCTCACCGGTTGGAACATGAATTTACCTAGAGATCAATTTTACTAATGTGTGCATATTTGGTGCATGCAAGTTAACTTTTTTAAGTCCACACTTTATTTTAGCTTTCAGAGTCAAACTTCGTAGATGATTTCTTAATGATAAATTTTATAATTAATTCCTCAAATCAAAGAAAAAACTATTAAAATATATTATATTTTTATTTTAGTTGAATCAATAATTAATCGATAATAATGAAAATTATATACTTGTTGATTTAAAATGTCAAAAAGAATAATATATATTAATTTCATGTAACCTTTTATTTATTAAATTGAAAAATTATCTAAATGATTTCAAATCGGTAAGGAATCACTCCAAAGTTGACTCCTTTCTATTGTATACAGCGCTAAGTCTAGGTCACAAGTTTTTGAGTTATAATTTAATTCCAAGTTTAAGATGGGACTTTTTTTATTTGAGGGTACTATGCTTAAGAAGTGTTATTTAATAAAAGTAAAAATTATTAAAAAATCTAATAAAAAACGAGGAAGTTGCAAATTAAATCGAAAAAAAAGAAAAACAAGCATTATAAATATTATATGAAAAGAAGTTGAGTAAAAGAATTACAATGGTATAGGCTATAAAATAACTTCTATATAGAGCAGACATGCACTGGAGAATATAAAGGACTGATGAGGACTGCTAACCCTCGAATAATTTTTTTTTTTTAAAAATCGATTGAAACAATAAAAGTTAAAATATTATTTTAGGAGAAACTCGAAAAAATAATACGGGGACGAAACTTGAAGAGTCCACTCAATTTTACCTTTACGCATGACATCTTTTAATTACATGACATTTTTTTAATAATCGAGTTGTTAGTGGTAAGTCGAATTCTTTTTTTAGTCAACTAAATTGACACGAAAGAAATAAAAGATATCTAGAAAAGCTATTAATAGTCAATTTTACCTAAAACTGACTTGAGTTTTACATAAAAAATAATATTGATCTAACGTACCTTGGCACAGGCACGGACCTCATATAAAACGTATATGAAAAATATAGAGGTATGAAACTTTATTTTTTCTATAAAAAAAAACCTATACAATTCTGAAACAACTTGGAGAAAAAAATTATGCAAGGTCCCTAAAACCCAAATAAAAGAAAATATTGACTTCAAATGCCCATGAAAGTTCAAATTTTGCTAGGCCAAAATCATGGGAATTCTGGGCAAATGTGTTGAGATCCCAATCATCTTTTCGTTTCCACTTCATTTTAACCATGGGCATCTCACATACCAGACCATGGTGCCAATTTCTAGCACCACCCGACACAGACAAATAAGAAGTGTATAACAATGAAAATCATTAATCAATTTGTTCATTTCACATGCTACAATATTCTTTTACCTGCTCTCGGATATGGCCACATCAAGAGCACTTGTACATCCAAGAAATAAAAAAATACCTCAACCCAATGCTCTTCCATCAAATGCTTGTACTTCCGGTTGAAATTTGCAAGATGAATTGAAACTCTGGAACCAGTTCAATGTGGCCCCCATCTCCTGGAAAATGATATCCTTGTGCTGGCAAAGTTTGATCATTTTGAACCATCTAGCACATTTCTGATACACCATATTGCAACATACTCACCTTTCTATGAGCAACAGAATTGTTGATGACCCCTAACTGTGATTTTGTCTGTAGCAGGTTTGCATCAATAACAGTTCGTTGCTCAATGGTTTGCGCCTGTGACAGGTAAAATGGTGCCGCAGTCATGCTGACTGGAACATCTGCAATTGATCTAGCAGGTGCAGCTGCTTGCTTAACATGTGAAATATCTGTGTTCAACTCTATCAAATCCCTCCCTATTTGTTCCCGCTTTAAAGCTGCATTCCTCTGGGATTGGTAGTGTGATTGAGTAACCTGCGGAGCAGCATTACGATTCATATATCTTGGATCATAAGCATCTCTAATGCTTCCGTTATCATATGAAGCAACTGGGCCTACGACCTTGCCAGGTTTTGCTGCAGAAAGGAAAACAAATCGGGCATCGTAACTTCAAGTAATCAACCAGTTTTAACATAAAAAATGGAATCCATCGTCCTTTTCAGGTACTGTAAAACAAAAAACTATGGATGCTCACCTGTAGGTATTCTATTTCCTGCTTGCCATGATTTTGTTGATCGATTTGCAGAACTGTTGTCAGAATTGTCCCTGGAAGTTTTACGTGGCTCTACATATGAAGCTTGCTGAATCTTTGGCTGATCTCTGAATGTAGCTACAGCTGGTTGCTCTTTCGGAGCAATTGTGTTTGAGTGGACAACAGTGGATCTGCAGACAAAACAATGTAAGTAATGTCCAGCATAGAAAGTTGTTCATTGAAAGATAAATGACATACTATTAAGGCAAAAAAGCTACCTTGGGAGAGAAACATGCTTCCTGTCCAAAGGAATTACTGGTCCACTTTTACCACCATTCTCCTCAAGATAGGCAAATTGCTTTCTGAACTGATCAATAGCACTAACAAAAAAGAGACGAAAAATGCAAATGCTAAAATTAAGTAAAAAGAAGAACAATAAAAAACAAGGAACTAGAAAAGAGAGGAATAAATATAGGAACCTTGGGTAAAGAAAGTTTGTTCGTTCAGTTCCATTTAGATAGTCTTTAAGCAATTGAGGGTGATACTCGAGTATCTCTCGGAAAATAAGCTCCCTCAAATCTTCTTTTGTAACTCGCCTCCTCTCAAATTCAAACTCCATCTTTAAGATCGGCTGACAAGATGGCTCTCTCTCTACTTTGGCCAGCCCTTTAAAATATGGATCAGCCAATGCCTAACAAAGGACATTTGTAATATCAACCACCAGAATACACAGAGGGCGAAATATGAGCTCATTTAATGTAAAAGAAATTATGTTGTAGCTTGTCATCCAGAAGCACAAGAAGGTTAATTGATCTATACTTCAAAAAGAAAATAGTAGGCAATGTGAGAAATGGTCAAATTCTTAACTAATGATAAAAAGAGCAACAAAAATAAATGAATCTTCAGGTAATAACAAATAAAATTGCACTTTGGCTATTGAATTTTAGAACAATAAAGTGCACAAAATAACTAGAATATACAATACTAACACATAAGCTATAGTTGATAAATCACGCTCCCCTAATTCAGCTAGCTAGTCAAGATCTCCCCACACCCAACTTATTTGATGAGATACCTCTTCGGCAGTAGGTCGGTCCTTTGGATCAAAAGCAAGGAGCCTTTCTAGCAATTTAAGTGATAAAGGGTCAGCATTTGGAAACTTCTGCGAGAATGGTATGGGCTGCTTCTTCCTCATATTGCTTAGGTACCTTCTTGCCTTTTCATTGCGAACCTGAATCCCGCCAAAACAAATCATTTGATTTCTCAAGATTGTCACCCCCATCATATGCTAAATGACCAGGGGTACAATAAACTATCAAGACAAAAAAACAAACAAACAAACATACCCTAGATATAGTATCCATTGAAGGTGTACCAAGAAGGTCGGTCATTAAATCCAGTTGATGAACAACATTTTTGCCAGGAAATAGTGGCTTTCCAGACAACACCTCAGCAAAAATGCAACCAATGCTCCAAATATCAATTGCAGGAGTGTACTGTCCAAAAGGAAAATCAGTGCCTTGATTTGGGCCACGCAATGAGATAAGGCTAATAGACAGCCGAGAGTTACATAACTGACTTCAATACTACTAAATGAACAATAAGTTATTTCAACGCAAGAAAAATTTACTTATTGGTAATAAAGGTTTGATTGTTCATGGACAAGAGAAGGGAACTTGGAAGAGGGTTATCTGATATTATCTTTTGATATACAATTTTAATGTCAAAATGACATATTTACTTCCTTTCAGAGCATGTTCACCAAGAAGTCAAATAGACTTTCCTCCTGAAGAAAAATGATAATTCTGAATTATAAATTTGCAAGGTTATTAAACGGGACAGATATCAATGATATCTAAGATAATAGTTTTGGATGTCATTCTACATAGGCTTTCACAAGATGTAAAATTTGATATACGACCAAGTGTGGGTTAATTGAAACAAAACGGGATGTGGTAACGAAATTTAAGTGTAAATTATTAGATGAAAGGATAATGGATAACCAATGTAAATGGCTATCAAAAGGATTGAAAAGAATGATAGTAGGTGAAAAATGAGAGAAAACAGACAGAAAAAAGAGACTAGGTGGTGCAACAGAATTGTTCAAAAATATATTCAAAAGTAAATGTTAAACAACAGTTAATGACTAGGTGCTTGGAAAATTAGAAAGGAACAAGGCAGTCAGACAAGACACCAAGACAGTTACTAATGAAGCCACATTTTAAATTTGTATCACATGATAAACAAAGATACAAGGAAAAGATGCTTATAATTTGGCTATGGGTGAGAAAAAATTGAAATGAGCGTACTTCGGTGGAAGATGCCTAGATTGTTATTAGATGGTAACATAGCTTAAGATTTTTATATGAGGCAAGCAACAATGATCAGGTTAAAAATGAATTCGTTATGCAAAACTGGGCTTCATTGCATTCAGGTATGACATAGTATTCAGGACTCAATCAAGTGTATTGATTACCTATAAAAGATCCCTCAATTTCATGAGCAACTTCACAGTCATCTAATTCAAAAATAATATAGAGGAACAATTACATATAGACATAAAAAAACATTGGAACATTGGCAGCAAACCTATCTAACAATATCAACATAAATTCATTAAAACTCAAAAAATAATTATTAATAGGAAAAATCAGTATGAAGTTCAGAACTACTTTCATCATGATCAACAAGAACCACCATTTCCAAAGAGTTGGTGTTGGAAGCCTAATCTATTTCTAAATTCTATTCAATAACAAACAACTTCAAAAGTACTTCAAGTGTACAATTATCTTTCCAATTTATTGTTTGCGTTGACAAACATGTCCACTGCCCATAATTTCTAAATAAATATTTCCATAGCAAATGTAAAAAAAAAATATGCAATTTAAAAATGACATTGCAAAGCAGTAAAATAAAAACAATGATAAGCTCTCCAGCTAGAAAATGAAGCATTTTAAACTTAACCAGAAAAGTAATTGAGATGCCAAAAAAACTAAACACACACACACACACACACACACACACACACTGTGTGAAAATGCCAAGAATAAGAGGGAGCCACAACATACTTTTGAAAAAAACGAGCCACATAATTCCGGAGCCCTATACCATCTTGTTGCTACATAGTCCTGCAAAAGGTTATAGAAATGAACACTTACATTGAAAGACATGCAACAAAGATTTCAATGAAGGTTGCAAAACTCACAGTCCAAAATATGGTCGTTGGAGTATCATTGAACGAGACTCTAGCTAATCCAAAATCACAAATTTTTAGTTTGCAATTTGAATTTGCTAATATATTCTTCGGTTTTAAATCACGATGGTATACATTTGCTGCAGCATAAGATAAAAACAATTAGAATATACCCATCAAGTTCATTTAGGAAAAATGTTCAAAAAAGCAAAAGAAAATTTCATTGCAGGTCAGGCCAAAGCAATGTGCGCAAATTTTGGTAAAATGTCATGATCTCAGGAAGAAGTTAGAACCTAAACTCAGACAAAGTATACCCTCTATCAATTTTTTTTTTTTTTTTTTGCATCAGAATTTCTCTCAATCTAACCAAGATATCATATGTTTTGTCCTGATAGGGTAACATAGTTGACCATATTGACGGCTTTAACAATGAAATGCACAAAACAATGCCTTGTATACCACTACATGTGAGCCCAACAGGCAATATCTTCATAACAACCTTGAATGAAGGATGCTGGATAACCATGCAAAATGAGAAAAATGGCACAGACAAAATAAATATCCCTACTCACGTAAATTTGATAATTTTCTCCATGTTTCCTATATTCATCTTAACTGGAAAGCGTAAAATTTAATTTTTCTCACAGAAGCCATCAGTGTCTTCACATGAAAATCTAAAATGCTACCACCAAGTAGAGGCATAATATCTCAAAAATTAGGATTAAAATATATGGACAGTTGATCCTTCAAGAATAATGCTTAAATGGCACTAAACATGTAAATAATATCAGAATTTTACTTCTCGGATCTCTGTGCTAAGACAAGATTTTCACAAAATTTTCCATGCTCTGTCAATTTTCACACACACAGTAACCATGGCATGGCTGATATAGCCTAAAGGTACATCATCCATTAAGAGTATGTTATACAGTTGATATAATAGTTAAGTGATGCCATGAAAAATCATAAATACATGATGAAAAGAATGTTAAGTCATGTACCGGTGTGAATATATTTTAGTGCACGTAACAACTGATAGAGAAAAAATTGGTAATGCTCCCGAGTTAAGTCATCATTGGCTTTAATTACTCGGTGAAGATCTGATTCCATCAACTCAAAAACAACATAAATATCCTTAAAGTCCCTTCTTGAAGGTGGGAGCAGGATGTGCTTAATTTCTACTATATCAGGATGTCGCAACAACCGGAGAAGCTTGATCTCGCGAAGAATCCGAGCAGCATCAGATATGTGCTCAAATATATCATGGATCTTTTTTATTGCCACCTTCTCGCCAGTATGTGTGTCAATTGCTGAGCAAACAACACCGTAACTCCCTTTTCCAATAACCTCTAAAATCTTGTATCTGCTGGCATCACCATACTCTGTGAAGAACTCGACCTCCGCCTGATTCTGCTCGATGAAAAATTGCAAGGAAACATGATCATCAGAATGCCATTAGTAAGCTCCATTTGCTGGATTGATAAAATATACCACTTCATACATTATAACTTGGTCCTTCAGTAAAAGAAACAAAAACCGCCCAACTAAACTGAACGATCTATGCAAAAATGACTAATACAATATAGAACAAACGGATATTTGCAGCAAGCCATGGCTTCTAGTAGGAACGAACATCCACTAGGCAATGGCAATTTCCAATTCCGCACATAAAATAGCATCAAGAAGAATAAAGCATGACAATTGGCCACCGATTCAAGCGATCACAACCCTAGAGCTCATTCTTGTAGACAATAAAGAAATCAAAATTCAGTCATCAATAACAGAATGCAATCTGAAAAAGACACAAAAATATCAATAAATTACCCCTATCAATAGATCAACAAGAGATGCAAAAAAAAAAAAAAAAAACACCTTTTTCCGCTGATCTTGCTGCATTTCTCCAATAAACTTCTGCCCAAACCACACGCAAATCAAACCCACCGTCCTTTCACCTTCAATCTGCACAAACTATCAACACTCCCTCCCCCCCAACGGCCAAAAAAAAAAACAACAGCAAAACCAAAATTCCGCTCAAACTGACCAACAAATCAGCCGCATTTCCCCCATCTCCCCCTGCTCCTGATCACAAGCGTGCAATCCCCCCACACCTTCCCCAACTTCTCCGGGCAACAAGCAAACTGCAACAAATCCAACATATACCGCACCTCACCCCACCCCTGTTCACAAACCGCACCGACGCCCCCAGCCACGGTCATAGATCGGCAACCATAGCCATATCCTGTTCCTGATCCACCAACCCAGCATATACCGCACCAAAACCTCCAAAAAATACCTCAAAACACACAAAAAAACAGTCTTTATCCACAAGAGCCTTGCAATCGACCTTGGCAACACGGATCTGGCGCAAGAAACGGCAAATTCGCTGAAAAGGAGAGGATCATAACCCTAGAAATAGGGGAGGGAACCTTTTTTATTCGTGGGCGTGTTCTCGATTTTTGGTAATATATACGGTTATGGTGAAGTGGCAGTATATGAAAATTTGGGAGATAAATAGGGGTAAAATAGGTATAAAAGTGGATGTAGCCGTTTGGGTTGTTGAAATGACTTAACTACCCTTCGTACTCGACGGGTAAACGGGCCTCATGGGGCCTGATTTGTTTGATGCCCAAAAGTGTTATTTATTTAACACAAAATGATGATTTAATTTTGAATTTAGTGGACACAACCATTTTTTTTTTTTACAAAAAAATAGACTCACTATTTGATTCATGGCTTGTATAAAACTGGGCAAGTTGAATAAAAAATTTTCAAAAATGAGAATAAAAGAAATGCCATAGAACTTTGATAATTGAGGACTCAATATAAATTTGTATTTTCTAAGTTCTAGTGAAATGATGCGGCAATTTCAAAGTTTGATATATTTAATTTAATATGCCTGAATACTTCACGTTATTGTTGAATTATTTTTTAAAAAAAATAAAATAATTTATTTTTCCCCTGCACTAATTTCTGAATTACGCAATATTAAATTATATTTTCCATTTATAGTACCAGTTATTCACATATTTATTAAGTCATGCTCAAAATCAGTTTTTTGCTAAGCATGCCTAGCTAAAAATAATAATACGACATACGTCTATTCAAAAGAAATAAATACCTTTTGCATAAGCTTAGATGTGACTGTTTAATTTCTCCATAAATTAATGTTCATGGTCTCGTTCTTAATTAATTAGATTCTGTTACCCACTTGTAATACTTATCATTTATATATTTAGGTCAATTTTTAGGTTGCCATATTTTATTAATGAATTAATAAGCTCCCAATCCTTAATTAATATATTATAATGGCAATAACATCAAGCACACTTAGAAGAGATGCATCAAACAAGCCTTTTATGTGAACCTGAAAAATAAATCTGATATTATATAGACATACTAAAGAGTCTACTTATATATTCGAAGAATTTGAATATGAATTTAATAAAAAATTATTTTAGATTGGATATAAAAAAGTTTTAAAATCGGATTAGTGGATATAGGATGTCTAAACCTAGATAGTGACCGAGTAACACGAGGTAAGCCGAGTTTTTTTCCATCGACAACAAAACTCTGTCGGTCGCTTAAAATAATGTACACTTCGCCGCATTTATGTTCACGTGCAAGCAACGCATTTCACCGCAAACGCGCGTACCGTAATTTCCACCGCAATACACAATACTTGTGTGTGCGAGTTACACAACACAACGCCAACTCAATTGCCGACGCCGCCAATCTTGTGGTCAAGAGCCTCCCCTTTTGAAACCTTTCCTACCCTCTTCCTTCCTTACACCTTCCCATCCAAACTCCCCACAACATAAAGAGATCATGCATTGGCATATTCTTGTTTCCATTACAGCGTGTATATCATGAACAGCATGTTCTATGTTTCTACCATTGAAAGTTTTCAAAACCCATAAAAGGGGTAATCAAAATCAACCACCTTTTACTTGCCCTTTCTTTCTATCAATCATTCATCTTGTTTCCCTCCTTTTAATGAAGATTGACTCCTTGCTCTGATCCTAGCATATATAGTAAGTAGTTCATTAACTAATGTGTATTGTATGCTTGGTTTGGAATCAAGTGCTCGTTAAAGGCCAAGTTACCAGCTCAACCATGTGGGAAGGAAAATTGTCGGTGAAGGTCGAGTTGATAGGTGATTAATCGGCTAAATGTGTTGAGCAGTCACAATCTTAATATATTTATTTGAGTGATGTACAGAAACTACAGGTAGGACAGCTGATTGCATGTACCTGCTAGATATCACAATAGTGAAGTGTTTGGTTTTTGTCAAAGTAGTAAACCTTCGCTTCTCACCACACTTTTGTAAGTGTTATTCTAATGTGGGGGGGTCATCTACACGGAGAAGATCCAAACAAAAATGGAGCTGTCCATTCAAAGACAATGAGAACATATCCGCCATGTTGGTTTCCACAATATGTGGTCAGTGTCACTTGCCTCACACCCTTCTCAACCAATGGATTAATATCAAACAATTATTGATATACATCTCATCATTGAATTGGCTTCAACAAGAACTGTTATGATGAATGATCAAAGTGCCGGATCGGCAACTCCATTCATCACATTTCTTATATCAACCCATATGAAAAGTACTGGTGACTTTCAATTAAGAGTGGCCAATCAGCCTCCCTTGTCACTTCATGGACATACTACTTGCTAATTGCTATTCAATTATTCTAAGCTATAGTTGAAAGGTAACCCATGTTTTAAAAAATGGAATTGCATAGGCTTTGTGGTTGTATTTTATGATTTCTCTAGAATTAGTGGTTCTCCCAACAAGAGATGCTCTTTTTGAACAAGGGATTGGAGGGTGCTTCTTTAAGAAGCTTAGTTGTTTTTGAGTCTCCTTCGATTGAAGAAGGCCAACACAGTGAAGGAGGCAGATTAACCGAATAGATATTGGTGGGATTGATTTTTTTTTTCTGGCCAAGTATATCAGAGCATGTTTGTTTCTTGCATGGTTTTGTCTGCAATTCATTGTCCATAAAAAAAAGATATACGTCCATCTTTCTTTTTCAATAATTAATCCAATTACTTTTGGGGAAAAAATTAAGATGAACTACATTTTATATAACTTATATGAACCACAAATCTAATTTGAACCTTTTTTAGTAGTTCCCACTAAACAATATTTATATGTATTAAAAGTAGAATACATGAATAGGAAGTTGATAATATTTTATTTTTTGACACCTTTACATCCTACTTTTAGATTTTTTTAAAATTCACTAATTAATAGATATTTTAAAATTAATTTTTATTATAATTACTCTAATAACTAAGATGAATAAGTTAAAAGCATTAGATTGATTTGAAAGTTTATAATTACCCTTTATTATTTATTTTCTATTTATCTATATAGATTTTGAATATGGAGACCAATTAAATTACTCTAAATAAAAGATGCAGTTCATGTAAGCTATATATATATATATATATATA